>WEIU01009283.1:167439-190644 GCA_013389925.1 Aegithalos caudatus | reverse complement strand
CCAAAAAAAAAACAACAAACAAACAAAAAAACCCCACAAAAAACAAAAAGCTCTCTGGCACACCTTCTCCCTGTCAAATAGAATTTGGTCTCAGCTAACTTCCATGTTAGCATTATTAGATGTCATCCAAAGAAAGAAGTCCACTAGGACTACAAAAATTACTATTGATGAGTCCAAGGACTGAATGCAAACTAGGAAACTGTAAGGTTCATTTTATACAATGCTATAGAACACACATGCAGCCCTACAATGCAGGAGGATGAAAGAATGCAGAATGATTACATTTTACAAGGAAAAATAATCTGGTATCTCTCATTAACAAGTCACTCCTTGAAATTGCATCATAAAATCTGACTGCCCTTCTTAACATTACTGTGTGTACAATTGTGTGTACGCTAATAAAATCTATGTGAATGTACTTTTTATGTCTCTGATGTTATAAATCAATTTGTATGAGATTCTACTATTTTAGTCACATCCTCATGGGACTAAAAGCAGGTGACTCAATTTCTGACTTGTTTGGCATATCCTTTCTGATCAGCTTTCCCATCTGTATAAAAGGAATGATTTCCATATTTAAAAAACAGAGCAGGGTACTATAGTAATAATGTAGTATTTCTATTTATTAAATACAATTCTGCATTTACCAGCAGCCTTCCTCATAGGTTTTTTTTTTTTTTTTTTGCAGCATATTGTAACTGATGGTAGCATACACTCCAATACTCAGACCTGGCCTTTTTCTAATTCAGGACATGTTGTCCTTAACTGCATTTTCTCTCATTGATAGTCCAGACTTTTAAGACCTGTAGCAGCAGGAATAAGTCACTCCACTAATACCAGTATGTCAGAATTTATAAGAGCTTTGTTCAAACTATTCATAAATGCCAATAATGACATAGAGTCTCCTTGAATGCAGAAGTGCTTAGATGGAGCTAATATCTTTTGTGAAATCCCCCATTCACTTGTGAAACCTCCTTTGCAATCATATTTAATCTATTGTTAAACAAAGAAGCCTGTGATGTCCTCACCATCCCAATGACCTCAAAAGGCCAAAGTCACACCTCTACGTTTGCAGGAAACACAAGATTACCTGAAACTCATTAAAGTGAACAGCTCAAACAGAATGTGAACCTCCCACCAACCAGCTGTTCCACCAGCTGGCACTTTTCGTAAATATATTTTAAAGTTTTGGGTTTCCTTCCCAACTAGAAACTGGATTCATAGGTTAATATCCCCCTCCTGGATAATTATTCCTCCTCCCCCCGCCTCCTCCCCTCCCCTGGATAATGATTCTAAACACGACAGGAAGATGACCTTGGAAATGACCTCCAGGACCATCAAGTCCAACCTATGCTCAATGCCAACCTTGTTACCAGCCCAGAGCACTGAGTATCACATCCAGCCTTTCCTTGGACACCTCCAGGGCTTGGGACTCCAAACCTCCCTGGCAGCTCTTGCAAGGGCCTGGCCACCCTTTCAAGGAAGAAATTGTTCCTAGTGCCCAATCTGAGTCTTCCCTGGCACAGCTTGAGGCCATTTGCTCTTGTCCTGTCCCTGTTCCCTGTGAGCAGAGCCTGACCCCACCTGGTTGCACCTTCCTGTCAGGGGGTACAGAAGGATTGTTCCTTTCTTTGGCCTCTCCTCCTCTCTGCTTCCCAAAACCAAAAAAGAATCACTGAAGGATGGCAAGGAAATCCCACATGACTATTTGGGATGGGATGTTCCCCCATTTCTTCTGTCTGCAGGGACAACCAAGTGTCTCCCTCGTCCCTTGCCCAATATCCAACAGCAGAGAGTCCCAAGGCAAGCGTTCCTCTCTGTGAGAGCACCAGGAGGGAAGTTTGAGGACTTCTGCAGCCCTAAGAGAGGGGAAGGCAAGAATTCTCCTTTCTCTCTTTTCCACACTAAAGGAGACTCCCGCAATGGGAAAAGGAGCTCTTGGTGGAGCTGCCCTGCAGGGCTCCAGCCCAGAGAGGCTTGGGGAATGTCAGGTGTGGTCCCACCTGCAGGTTGGCACTTCAAAGCTGTGGCAGAAGTGGGGAAATTTGAGAGAAAATGGATTATCCAGAACCACACTTGATCTGTCTCTCCTCACTCACCAGACATGGGAGAAGGTTCTGGATAGATGACACATGGTAAGCCTGTGAAATCAGGAGTAACTCTGATTTTACTCCTTGTGTACTGCAATGCAGTCTTGGAAAGGAGCCATGTTTTTGTGCGGGTCTGAAGTGTGTGAATCCTCTGGGAGTTCCACACCTATTCTGAAGCTTTTTACCCAGCTGTTAAGTTTTTCCAGATGTTGCTCAGCTTTGCTTCAATGTTTCCAAAATAAAGAAGAGCACAGGAAACAGATTTAAAAGTTTAAGACACAAACAAAAAGAGACAAAAATATGTAAGTTTTTGTAGCACGGTTTTTATTTTATTAAATCTTTTGTGAGTAGACATGTTGCTCCTAACAACCTCTTTATGAATTTTGAATCACACATGTATGAACATGTTTAGTTCTTTTTATTATTTATTGAGCTTTTGAACCCCAGGTACAACAGACCAGTGCCATCAAAAGTAGTTTTTTTCCCCAAGGAGGCTAAAACACTAATTTCTTTCTCCCAAAGATACTGAATCACATGTGTTCC
Organism: Aegithalos caudatus; assembly: GCA_013389925.1. Lineage (NCBI taxonomy): Eukaryota > Metazoa > Chordata > Aves > Passeriformes > Aegithalidae > Aegithalos > Aegithalos caudatus. The sequence goes on along the minus strand of WEIU01009283.1, from coordinate 188,011 downwards.
CATGTAGCTATTTCTAGAATAGAAAAGAAGAGTAGTTATAACAGCAAAGAAGAGTAGTTAGAATAAGTAGAATAAAAAAAATATAAATACAAAAATGAAAATAAATTTTAAGATAAAGAATAAGTAAAACTAGCTTTTATATATTTTATATATTTTACATATTTTATATTTATATGACAATCTATGGTATGAAAACATGAATATACAATATGTTGTAATTATGATACATTATAATTTCCCAGAAAATAAGCAAAGAAAGACAGAACTGTTCTGATTAGTGAAGAATTTGTGTATTTCCTAATAAGGTTTGCAAGGCACAAGAAAAGAGTCTCCAGATTTCATTTCCTGGCTCAGATGTGTGTTCACATTCAGTGCCAGTGTGTTCCCTGTGAGCAGTGGCTGCTCAGCCCCAGAGGCAGTGGGGGTTCCCAGCAGGGCAGGGCAGGGCAGGGCAGGGCTGTCCCTGCTCTCTCAGGGCAAACCAGAGGCGCTCACTGAGCATGGCTGGGACAGATCCATGCTGAGAACCCGGGACAGCAAAGCCACCACAGCCCTTCTTGTATCAGAATATTCCTAACTTAATCAAGAGGCATCCATTCAAATGTGTCCTTGATGCTGATTTAGCAATAAAAATATTTGTTAATATTTGGGTAATTATATGTGTTTCAGTAGAATTTATTAATCTCTAATAATCCTCATAGTCATTATAGTAATCATTAACCCCAAAGCTCCCCTACATGTGTTATAAAACTACATATAGGCAAGAACTCTTTCATACATGCATTGGAAGAGCAGTGAAGTTACCTTATGAATGTGATTAGTGTGAAGGTATATTTTGGTTCAGTCATTCAAGTTACTGAGAAGCCCTGACTTCTACAAAACAGGCCTGAATATGATGAGCCTGGTACAAACAGCTGATCTGGAGACAAGTCACTTGGCACATTTTATTCTGGCTTTTGTAGTTTCTGATGTTATTATTTCACAACAGTAGTTTGAAGTCTTTCTAATAATCCTACTGCATGTATAATTTTTAATGGGCTGCAGTGATATAAACTACTTTGCTTCCTGGATTAGCACACAAACTTTAGACTTGCTTACGACAGAATTTGGGAATAGATGCTGAGATTAAAAGAAAATTGCCTAAGAGAAATTAAGTTAATGCAATTAAAGATCTTCATTCACTAGGAATTTTTGCTGCTTTTAAAAGTTTTATATTGGTCTTCAATGCTGTATTGACTTCCTTTTGTGTGTACATGTGTAGGACTGGTTCCATTTTCAGTGTTACTTTGTTTGATATTAATTAAATATTTCAAAGGCTTTTACCTCTGGAAGGAATTATTTTTCAATTAGAGAAATGATTATTTCTGAGAACTAGGAAGAAAAAAGGAAATTAACTGATAGGAAGTGGCAAGAAACTAAAAATCTCTATAAAGAGATGAAATTTCTTGGCTCTTTATGAGTTGTAAGTAGTACTTTTCTCAAAGTCCACAGAGCCATGCCAAGTATGCAACCACAAATTTAGCAGATCAGCAGGCCAAAATTAAATAGCTATTTGATGAAAACATAAATTATTTGGTAGCATCTTGTTCCAAAGAGAGATTTTACTGCTGAAGGAAGAAGAGCTTGTTTATTTGAAACTGTTACATTGCAAAGAAAAGCAGTATTTTTCTCTGTGTGGTAGCCACATTCTTTTCTTAATTCAATTTTTTTCCATTCCTGAAAAAACACCAGTTTGTACATTTCTATGGAAACACAAAGGATGCATTTTTCTTAACAGAGTAATTTAAAAATCAATTTAATTAAAGCAATCCAAAAGGATGATTACATACTAATTTGAGGAATAGGCATACAAGTTAGTCCAACATGCATCCATTTGACAATGATAATTACTCATTCACACAGTCTACAGACAGGACAAGTCACAAGTCTGCTTAAGTTTCAGCTAAATAAAATTAACGTAAGTGGCACTCCTTCATTTTGCTACAAGTTTGGGCTGGACATGGTGCCACATTCTAGTTTCCAACTAGTGACCTCTTAAATAATGTCAATTTGACCAGGTGTCTGAGTCATATTTTAAACTTAAATGCCTTTTGTATACACTTGTATACAAAGAATAGATTGAATATATTCCTTAATGGCATGTATACTGCTTTAAGCTAATGGGGGCTTAACCAAATTAAAATGAAATCTTTATAAGAAGACCTAGATAAGGCATGTAGACTAAGGGTAAGCTCAGTCCTCTGGTGTGTGCAATGTTTCCAATTCCAGTGGTATACAATTTCAAGGGGAAATGCTGCACGTAGTTCAGGCTTCAGAAGAGAGGAGCATACCTCCAAGAGCTTAATGGAGCCTAAAATTGATTAAGTGAGACAGTTCTTTAACTTGAGACTCAGTGGTTCAATTGAAAAACACCACTGGGTTATAAAAGCAGGATTTGAAGACACTAGGTCTTACATTAACTATTATTTTATTTGTTAACATTCAGATATATTCCAAGTGTTCTAAGTGTCCCTGCAATGACATTTCTTTTATATATATTTTAATATTTTTTAATATAGTGATATATTGGAAAAAAAACCCAACTTGAATATTTTGCTTTTTTAGCAGCTAAATGTTAGTGTTGTAGGAAATTAGAATCACTGGTTCTATAAAATGAAGAGGAAGTTTCCTTTCAATAGACCCAGAGTGATAAATAATTTTTTGCTAGTTGAGATAACAACAAACTTTGAGTCATGAAACTGGGGATAACTAAAATGGGAAGTCAACCATCATCAATTTAATCAGAGGCAGGCATTTCATGAATGAGTGACCATCGCTGATCACAGCTTGAAAATATTGCTCTGGGTTTATGTGACAAGGTTTTGGTATCAGGAGTGCTGCAGAGGCGGCATCTGTCAGAATACAACAGAACTTCCCCCATGTCAGACAGAGCCAATGCCAATTGCAAGAGGGATCTACAGCTGGCCAAAGCAGACCCCACTGGTGGCTTTGGTGTGACCACATTTTTAAGGGGTTTAGAAGTGTTGCACAAGAGCGTTTGAGGAAGAGGAGTGAAAAATTATATACAAGAACTGTACAGACACCAAGGTCAGTGATGTAAGAGGGGAAGGAGGGGCTCCAGGTGTCAGAGCAGAGATTCCCCTGCAATCTGTGATAAGACAGGCTGTCCCCCTGCAGCCCATGGAAAGCCATTTTGGAGTAGGTGTCCAACTGCAGCCCATGGAGGATCCCATAATGGATAAGCCGGATGCTTGAAGGAGGCTGTTCCTCCATGGAGAGCTCATTCCAGAGCAAGCTCCTGACAGGACCTGTGGCCTTGTGAAGAGAGGAGTCCATACTGGAGAAGGTTTGCTGGCAGGACTTGTGACCCTGAGAGGAATTCATGCTGAGCAGCCTGCTCCTGAGGGACTGGACCTTGTGAAGGGCGCCCCCACTGTGGTGGCCCCTGGGCCAGCCACAGAGGAGCTCACTCTCCCTTGGAGGGTTGACAGCGTGTAAGCTGTCTCTGAGCCTCAACCTCTCCCTCAGGGCGTCTCTCTGGNTCCCTCAGGGAGTCTCTCTGGAAGACTTCCCTTTTGCTCGTGGTGAGCAAGAAAGGTCACAATCCTGTGAGCCTTTGCAGGTATGCTAATCCTTTGTTTGTGATTTGCTACTACCCTAGTTCCTGGTTTTTGCCTTTCCCTGATTGGATGATTTTGGATCCCTTCCCTGATTGATTGTTTCCTCAATCCTTTCCCTCACTGGTCCAAGTTGCTGACCCCAGCCACTCCAAACTCTATAAAACCCTGTGTTTCTGAGACCTCGGGGTCTTTCAGTTGCCGGTTCCTGTTCTAATAAAGAAGGCCCCGATACAAGAAAATCACCTCCTGTTCCTTCTATCCTGCATCGCCTGAGAAGAGCTTTGCTGCTCAGCTGCTCCTGCAGCTCTCACAGCTGAGCTGTATCCCTGTGGTGTGCCTGTCTGCTGGACACCGTGAGTGTCTTTTTAAAGATGCTTCACCAGGAAGGTCACAGCACCCAGAAGTGCCTGTGGTCTGCAGCACTCCACTGCAGCAGTTTGTGAAGAAATGCAGCCTGTGGGAATGACCTGTGTTGGGGAAGTTCATGAAGGACTGTATTCAATGGGAGGGACCCCATTCTGGAGCAGGATGAAGTGCATAGACCACAGTATATCAACACACGAGATTTTTGTCATATTTTTCTCCTCCTCTCCTGTTGAGAAGCAGGAGTGATAGAGCAGATTGATGTGCACCTGGCATCTAGGCCAAAAGTTACTGTCAGTTTGCTACCCACAAAGGAGTTAGAATCCAGTTGTAACACGATAAGTGTTCACACCAACCTTTAATAAAAAGGTGATCCAATGATCTTTAAGTGGTTAAAGTGAATTTGTCATGCAGCCTCAGAATTTAATAAGGTAATTAATTCTCAGTTACAAAGACTATAAGTAGAAAGTGTTTGCACGGGTAGTAAGAGAGGTATTCAGAAGGGCCATGCCCAGGGTGATGGGTCAGATGTGCCTTTTTGCCTCAGTGAACACTCTAAAGACACAGACATGCCTAAGATTTGTCTGAAAGTAGTTAATTTACCTCATTCTCATTTTCTCATTGACTGAGTCAATTTTTCATTATGTTTAATCAAATCAACAAGAACCTGGTAATTTATTTCTTAATTAATATAGCCTTATTTTTAATATTGATGAACATTCTATTTAGGAAATTCAATCATTGATGCCTAAAAGAAACCTGCAATGACTACAGAAAATAACATTTTTCCCCCACTCAGTAAATGCCTTGTAACATTTATAACTTCTGTTATGCAAAATTTTATACTAAATAACACTTACAGTCCATTTTGTACATAAAATCTATGGAATAATAAATATTCTTGTCTGGACCTGGTCAAGTAACCTTGTAATATAACCTCATACATTCTTTTCAACAATCTTAACAGTATTTTTATCTTTTAAAATATGTTCTTGTATGTGTCATCCAACTATTGCATCATACATAGTCACCATAATCTTTATTTATGTTCTTGCATACATATGAAGAGGAGTTGTGTGTGTGTTTATTGGTTAAAAAGGTAGTATATTATAAAAAATTACAGGTGTAAAAGGAAATATCTGAACACAAAGAAAACGCACTTGTGAACCAAAACTAGCAGAGGGCTGGATTAAACGGGCTCCTTGCAAATGGCTCCAGGTGCCATTCCACGGTCTCTTCAGCTCTACTTCCCTCTTCCACTCCTCAGAGTTTTCCTTAGACAGTAAACTCCGACTCCGTAGCCTGGAGCATTGTTTGGTGGACTTTCAGGCATCCATCTCTAGTCACATGCAAACAGTGAAATGTACATGTTTGGCCCTGCAGCTCCAGACTTTGAAATATCACTTGGATTTCAGGGGGCAGTATCTTGGAGAAAAGCTAGCAGATTTCCTTGCAACAGGTCTAATAATGTACCAGTAATATATTGCTGTTGTTGAATTAGTAGTTTCCAGATTTTTCTTCAAAATGAAGAATTTACTTTTGCAATGATTCATTCTGAATTTACCCTTTGTGCTTAGATCAAAACAAAAAAATCTGCTATGTTCCTCCTGCTATCATCTCCAGCTTTTGTATGGAAACTGATGTTTCCATACAAAACTCATGTCCCTGCATGATTGTGCAAACCAGTGTAAGAAATTCCTTAAGTTTAAACTTACTTGCAATGTGGCTACATTTTCACTACCTAATACATGAGGACCTGTATTAGCTACTGCCTTCAGGGCACCCCCTTGTCTCATGCATCTCCTTTTTTTTCCATGGCAATATAACAGACATTAATAATTTATCACAGAAGAAATACCTCAGAAAAGCTCTTCCCACTGGTAAGAGACAGATCCCTAAAACTACAAATTCAGTACTGTATTTAGTATTCCATACTCAAAATTTCTGAGTATGTAACAGCTTGATCTGTCACCATCATGACAGAGGATGGAGGAGTTCCCATTCTCACTCAGCCTGCAGGTCTGTAATGGGTCTCATTTATGCCATTAGCAACTTCAAACCTTCAGTTGTTTCCAGCCGTGGCTCATTATTGTCCACTGTGCTGATGCAGTTGCTGAGTACCAAATATATTTAGTTTGCTAGCCTTCATACAAAACGGGGCAGAAACATTAATCAAAGCTCCAGAGTAATCAGCAGGTAAGTTTCCAGTCAAAGAAAAAAAATCTGTCCTTTTACATCATTGTAAGTGGCTCATAATTTATGTCAAGGGAGAAGTAATAGGAGCACCAGGCAGCAATTTCCTTCTAGTGGCCCATGCAAAGGGAAGACACATTATTTGTTTAGTGTTCTAGTGACAGGTGCTGGTGCCGCACTTCCCATCCCTACAAAATGCAACAAACCAAAAGGGGATTGTGGAGAACTAAAAAACATGAAACAGTGTTCTTAGGTCTTCAGTATTATTTTATGCTTTAGATTATTCATTTATATTCTGGTTCACTATGAAAAAAGACATTTTCAATCCTTTTTGTTGTTTTGTTTGTTTGTTTGTTTTCTTTTTCATTAACTTCTTAGCTTTACTGCTGAAGCTGTCTGCCAAGGCAACTTTTAACATTTTTTAATTTATCTGTGAAAGGGCAGGTTTTCAAGCACAAAGGTAAAATATTTTTTCCACATCAGCTATCCACATCATTCTTACAGATGCATGTATTGGTTTAGACTGTTCTTTGAAATCAGATTATCTAGATATATTAATTTAATTCTATAGACCTACAACTTGTTGATAATTATTACTAGTAGCATTTTTTTTTTCAGCATCACTATTACTTAAAGAAGGAATCCAGGAAGGGCTTTGCAAACTATTGCTTCCTTTTAAACTCTTGTCAAAGAAATAGGACTAAAGGAAAAAAAAACAAAAAAAACAAAAAAAAAACAAAAAAAAAACAAAAAAAACAAACAAAAAAAAAAACGTGTTTAAATGGATGGAGATCTGTGTTAGGTAAACAAAGCAGATTATTTCAAAACAGTATTCATTTGCTTCCAGCATCCAGAACAGACTTGTTAAAATATTTGTGAACATTAAAAATTTGCATTTTTCTGAAGCAAATCAGATCCCCAGGTATCCTGAATCTGAACAAATCCTTTCTCGTCTTGCAAAAAAAAAAAAAAAGAGCATCTTTAAATCCCTGCTCAGACAGAGAATGATGTGAAGGAATATATCTTTTTCCTTGCTCATTTTGATCAGACATTTCTTCCTATTGACTGAAGTGCCATTTCCAATGAAAAGTTGGGTGCCTGACCAATCAAAGTTTTACAATGAAAAAATGTTCTCATAGTATATTGCTCATTAGTCATTGTTCTTCCTTGTCATTTGGATTGACGGACAGATTCTCTACCATTTTCTACTTTCAGCCTTGGTGACAGGAAGACAAAAGTCTTCAGCTGTAATTCACTTGCTTGTACGACCTCTGAGCAGCAGAATTTCTGTGATATTGGCACTCACTCAGTCTTGGTGAAAAACCAAAGCCTGGAGAAGTGACATGGTTAGCTGGCCTCAGTCCTCTCACACATGTACCTGCTCCAATGAATGTATAATTAGCAGAGAGGTAATTTTCCTGACTTCTTCCCTAGTTGCCTCCTTGTTCTTCTTCATGCCACAGTTATGCTGAAATAGGAACTTTAGCCCTTGAGGTGTAATAGCATTGATTCATCTTTTTGAACTTGAGAGAGTGGGTCACTTGTCTACCTCATGCACTGCAAAATTTGCTGAAGGAGATGTCTGTGCATGTTTGTGTTAGCGTGGTATCAGCAATGCTGAAATGACAATATTGGAGTTCTGCATTACTTTTGAATTCTGTAGCCTTTGTCAATAGATCAGCATTTCATTGTCTGACCTTTTTGTTTGTCTCTTGTTTAGCCTTATTAACCTTTGAGGAATGAGGTGCATTGGACAGTAGGCAATCAAAACACAGAAAACTTGAGAAGGTCAGTGTAATATGGTGTGCAGCAGGACTTCACATAAGGAAAAGGTACATATTTCCTTCCCTGCTGTCACACTGTTCTATTCAATATTTCTTAAGGGAGGTATCACAACAGATGAGTTCAGTCTGTGCCGGTTCCCCCAGAAGCATTGCTCATCTCCTGAGTACATAGAGGTCTTCCCTGTGATATATCATTACGTGTCTGCTTTTCTAGAATGATTTTTAAAGTGTAGCATTTGTGAAAAACATCAGTTTGGCAATAAGAAAAGGAGCTTCTCCAAAGCAAGGCTATACCACTTTAAATAAGTTAAAATGGAGCATTCAGTTCTGTCTCATGGGACCTTGATTTTAAAAGTAAAAAAAACACAAAAACAACAACTTGTTGACAGAAATTTCTGTGCCAACTTAACTGTTTATTATAAGACCCTTAATTATATTGGCAGAACTTTCTTACTAGGGTGGGGAGAGGACTTTTGCTGGTAGAAGGCAAAGGTGCCCTCTATTCCCTGCACCTTGCTGGGGTTACCACTCCATAGCTCACTTAGAAGGCCCCATGTGGACAGTTCCCCCTATAGATCCCCCATAGACCAGGAAAAGGCAGGCTTGAGCAGATTGGGGTTACAGGGGGGAGACTGCGCTTGCACTCCCCTTCACACCAGGAAAAATGAAAGCAGCAATGCCATCCAGCTGTCAGTAACATGCAGCTGAGAAGAGTAAAATCTTCACTGCATATGTAGATCTGGAAAGGATACCTGTCCTAGCTTTAGGCAACAAATACATGAGTGTAAGAAAGCCCTGATAATGTAGACATTTGTAGCCGCTTGGATTAACGGATAGTGTATAAGTTATCACATTTAACTGGCAATATTGCACAATCTGTCTTGGTTTGGAAAGACTGGCGTCTGCCAGGGAAAGCTGGAGCTTCCCTTGGAATGGAGAATGTAAACCCCCTCCCCCCAAATTATTATAATTTTGCAATTAAGGGGCTTTCAGGCAAAGATTTGGGAATAGGAATGACAGTTTTTTACTAGGAATATTAAAAATACAAATGTAGCAGTACAAAAAACAAGCAAACAAACAAGAAAACATCCTAAAGATACTGACAGAGTCAGAATACAACCTGACAACCTGTTGGTCAGGATGTTGGGAGCAGTCTAAAGTAAGTCCTCCTGGAGTGACAGATGTGGTTCTGTTGGAGTAGAGATGATTTTGTAGAAAAGCACCAGTGGTGGCAAGACGGGTCCAGACTTCCTCTGGGAATCCAATGGAAAACAGACTGCTGTGCTGTTCTGAATCTCAGTTTTTATCTAGGTAGGAATGCTTGGCTCCTCCCACTGGGTGGAGCATCTCCTAATGGGATGATGTAATTTTATCAGTCATGTGGTGAGCCTTAATGGCCCATTAGCAGCAGATATCCCCCGGGGGAGGACAGGTCCTGGAAGAGATAAAGAAACACTGCCCCACCTGCTTTTAACAGCCGGGCCATTAACAGAAGGCACACGCCCCCTTATCCTCAGAGTTATGAGATAGAGAAAAACACCTCTTCAACTGCTTTGGAATAGAATACATCTTGCATTGCAACCTAAGACACCATCTAACATTGTCCCTTTTGATTTATTCCTGGTCATGATTTCTGAGCATCTACACTATATCTAATTTTAATTATATGTAGCACAGATGTAGTTCAATGTCATTTAAGAAGTCTAGAAGCTAATTTATCATACTCTAAAGACAAGGAGCTACTACAGAGAGTCCACCAAAGGGCCGCCAAAATGATGAATGGACTGAAGTATCTCTCATATGAGGGAAAGCTGAGGAAGCTGGGCCAGTTTAGCCTGGAGAAAAGACTGAGCAAGAACCTTATCAATGCATACAAATATCTGAAGGGCAGGTGTCAAGGGCATGGGGATAGACTCTTCTCAGTGGTGTCCAGCAACAGGAAAATGTTCAATGGGCACAAAATGGCACACACAGACTTCCACTGAATTTATAGAAAAACTTCTTCACTATGAGGATACTGGAACAGACTGCCCAGAGATGTTGGGGAGTCTCTTTCTCTGGAGCTATTCAAAACTCACCTGCATGTAAACCTCTGCAAACTTCTAGGTGAACCAGCAAGGTAGCTGAGCTAGGTGATCTCCAGAGATTCCCTCTAACCTAAACCTTTCTATGACTCTGTAACAATATGAGTGATGAAGTAGACAGTGATTAGGACTGCATTTTGCATAATTGCTTTAATAAGAAAAATCAGGAAAATTCTACTTCATTACTGATAATTTTTTTCAGAAATAAAAAGGGAAAGAAAAGATTGTGCTAATTTTAAGAGACATCTAGAAATCCTAAGGATTTTTTTATTGACATGTATATGTCTATACCTAGCACAGGGTAGTCATAATCTTGGGTGAAAGCCAGTATCTTTCAGCAGTTTTAAAACACAGCAAAAGATAAAGGAAACATACTCTCACATGCAAAAATGATTTTTAAAAATGCATTTTAAGCTTTTTTTTTTTTTGGTAATGAAGATCAAAAAAGTCTCAGCAAAAGCAAAGGTTGATTTTTATTGTTATGTTTATACCATATAAAGAGGAAACAGATTGATATTAATGTTACTTACACAGTGTTTGTAGAAAGCTTTCAGTTTTGAAAATGTAGCTGTGCGTATGCATGAAGATGTACTGTTTATACAGTGAATGTATATATGCCAGTTTGGAAAGGTAGTCCATGATAGGGCTCCTCAGCTCTCTCAATTGAACATTTTCACTGACAGTGACATTGCTTCCAAGTACAGCATAAGCAGGATTTGGTTCTCTGAAGCTGTGCTCTGACTATGATACTGTAGATTGCAGTACCTCATGTTTGCTTCTGAGAGAAGAATATAGCAGGGTAAAATGCACTACAGTGATGTCAGTCAGAGACTCAGAACTCAGTGGCATTACCCCAGTGCTTTGAGTTAAACAAATGCTTTATGAGATCCAGAGTGGAAATTGTGAGTCTCAGGGTGAGACAACATCATTCTAACTGAAAGTCTTCCTTTCTTTCTTAAAAAAAAACAAAAAAACAAAAAACCAACCCAAAAAGAACTCTACACCTTTAATCAAGAAATGAAAAAAAGCCTAAGAAATATCAAGAGCTATTCATTGTAAAGCCAAGCATGGCTGAGCTTTATAGAGCCAAAATTTGGATTTTTATAGAGTATGTGATTTAGTACTGCTGAGATTGAAACAGGTTGTCAGGCAAAAGATGAAGCAAGTGTGAGCCCCTAAGACCTGTTCCTGCAGCAGCTCTGTCATAACCAATGGCAGCACCTGTTCTATCAGCACTAAAATAAGTATGTAAATAAGGAAGTGACCTAAGCAAATGTAGACATTTCTGCTCCAGGAAAAGTGCAGTGGTATAACTGTCTGGTAACAGAGCAAAAATACTGTGGGTTTTTTCATTGCTTCGTTTTCTATTTTCCTTATTTAAATACCTATATAGAGCATGTCTAAGAGAGATCTAAATGCTAGAAAAGATCAAGACATTACTCCAAACTGAAGGACAAGAAGTAAGAGAGGAACCAGAAAACTTATTCTAACTACACTTAGACTTTACTGAATGGATAAGGTTTGAGTAGTAAAGAAAATACTTGTGCCTCACTTTATAGTTCCTCTCTTCCATTTGTGGTTTCATCCAGTGACAGTGTCTTGTGGCTTCATTTGAAAGGCTTTTCTGCTCCCTGTGTGGCCACACTTGAATAATTTTCCAGTTTGAATCTCTCACAATCTAAATTAATTAGTGTCTGATCAGGGACTGCTGTGCCTGTGGCAGCCCCCACCAGAAGTGGCAGGACTGTGACCATCTCTGTGGCTGGTCCATGCTGCACAGAAGATGGGGTCCAGTCCCCTTAGCTCTCCTAGTAAGCTTGTGACTTGAACATTTAATGACACTCTGGTTTTCACACTTGCATGAAGACCACACTTTGCTGAAAGACAAGCATTCCTGTAAGTAATTATTCAAGATTTGAGAGCTAGAACTGGGGGAAGGAGGTAGTCAGTGGCCAATTCTTTCAGCCTCAGACAGGAATACAAATTCTTTGTTTTCTCAATTAAAAAGTCAGCAATAATAAAATCATCCTATCAAGAAGCTGATTTCCTTTATAGAAAAGGAAATTTTTGTAATTTTTAGGGCAAGATGGATATTCAAGCTGCTGAACCGATGCCTTTTATTGCAAAGGTCTGTTCATTTCACCTAGCTTGAGGCCTCTAATTAAAGAAAGAAAATTGTCTTTGACTCCTAAAAATCACTGGGTATAATATAAGAGGATAAAAAAACTCGCTTGAAAGGACTCTATCTCTACTGTTAGGTAAAGGGAATGTCCCTGATGTGAATTAAATCAGATTTGGCATAAATAAGTTAGTAAACGATGCAAAATGAATGAGAACAGGATGCTCTATTTTGAACTATGGAGGTATTTTAAAGTTACAAAATATTGTGTATTTTGCTAGGCTAGTCTAAAGAAAAAATATGACAACTGGCTTATTTTGTGCTGTCCTCTACATAATATAAACGCTTTACTTAAAAAAATTACAGAAACATGCTTCACATCTACTCATAATCTATGACTCAGTGAGGAACATTATTCAAATGCATTGAACATTTATATACAGTTCTCTGCTTCCTGAGGGTGCTATAACTCTTGAGCAATGGCTGATTATAGTGCTTCCTGAACAGACAGGGCAAACATGATTTTGTACAGCTTTCTGAAAGTTTAGGATTTGGGGAAAAAAGCTAGGTCCGGAAATTATTTTTGCTTTCATCTTTAGATATTGTTAATGCATATTTAGTTCCCTTTAATTCCCAGGTCAGATGAACTGGAGATTTTTCTTTCATTTATAACCATAATTTTCCATTCCATGCTTTTCAGGTGTGATCTCTTTTGACACAGGATGTTTTTAACTGAAGCACAATGACTCATAGCACACAGCCAAGAAGCAATATAAGAACACGGTTAGGAACAAGGCAAGGTTGTGGATGTAGCTCCCAAATGTAATGTCCCTGCTCCAGCAACCTACAGCTCAGAGATTAATCTAGATCTAATTACTTTGTGTTTAGTAGTCCTTGATGTATTTCTGCTCAATTAGTGTCTGGTTACTTCTGAAACCAGGTAAACTTTTAGCATTTTCAGCATCTTGGGACAATGAATTACACAGTTTACCCCTAATTTCTGTGGAAAATGCATTCTATTTTTTTTTATTTGCTACTTGCATTTGATAACTTCTGAGTTTTGTATCATGAGAAATGACAACTTGCTGATCCTTATTTCCCTTCGCTCATGTTCTTATAAAGTTTTATTATATTTCCTTGCAGTAATTATTTTCCAGACTTCAGGGTCTAAATCTATTGAGTTACATTTCCAGTGTGCACTATTTTATACCTGTCCTGTCTTTCTTTGCAGCTGTTCTAATTCTGCTTAGGTGTTTTAGGGACACAAGTGGAACTCTCATTTCACGTCATGTGGATTTATTCCATAGGATAGGGATATTTTTTGCTAGAGTCAATTTTCCTTTCCTTTAAAATATTAACATCATAGTTGCTTTTCTGAAATTATCCTATTTAACATATTACAAGGAATATTAGCTAGTTCAGAATGCATCAGTGGGTATGCCTCCAGTCATTGTTCGTTTTCCTATGTGCATTACCTTATCTTTATCAGTAATTTACTTTCCAGTGAATTGTTCAGTGACTTACCTCCACCATGTCCTCTCTTAGCCATTTTCTTCAGGCTATTGTACTTACTAGCCTAAATTTATAATCATGATAAGATACTGCTATCTTCCTTTTTTTTTTCCTTCTCCAAATTAGTGTATGCTTGCCATAGTTTATCATTTATATGTATTTTGAAAAGTATCGGATTCAGCTAAGCTTTCTCTGGCATGCAAATGAGTCTCTCACCTTTTGAGCTTTTTCTGCTTCATATTTTGCAGCTAAGAATCCACAAGACAACTTTCTTTCTTATCTTACAACACTATTATTCTATATTCTTTTTTGACAGGGATTTCATTTTAAAAAACCCCACAGAAAACCACAAGTAAATGATATATTAGCTGAATAACTCTGGCCCATAAACTTATTTTGATTAATTCTGGGAGCTCTACTGATATGTGGTCATGAGCCCCCTCTACAGAATCTACATTGGTTGCTCCTAAAAATTCCCATTTTCTTAATGTACCTACTGATCCATTTTCTTCTTTGGTCACAATTAGCAGGCAGACAAATATAGGATATTGTGGGGGACATCTGCTACACACTGCCTGAGCAGAAAGAAAAAACAGATGTGGCCTTTCCAGACAACTAGAAGAAACCTTGTATTTGCAGAATTTGATCCTCATGGGAGATTTACAATCTCTCATTTAGGATTACTGCAGATAGGAAGGTCAGGGACAGCTTTGGCTGTAGTGATGGTGGAGTTCAGGGTCCTGAGAGCAGAGTACAAGGCAAAAATCAGGATCACCTTAACCTCTGGAGAGCATTCTTTTGCTTGTGCAGAGATTTTCTTGAAAGTATCCTATAGGATATGTACCCAGAGAGGAGTGCAAGAGAAGTGCCTGATTTTCAAAAATCTCCAGGCTCAAGATTGACCCATAGCAATGTACAGGAAGTCAGAAAAAGGCAGTAGTTTGTCTATAAGGATGAACAAAGACCTAAATTCTGACTAAAATCAGAGGGAAAGAGGAAGCATACAAGACTTAAAATCAGGCACAGGTATCCTGGGAAGAGTATAGAGATGCTGTCTGAGCAGGCAGGAATCAGGTTAGGAGGGCATGAAGGACAAGAAAAGCTCCTGCAGGTATTTAATCTGCAAGAGAAAGACTAGAGAAAATGTTGGTTTGCTTTTGAATGATTCAGGGGACCTGGTGACAAAGGACACAGAAAAGGCTCACCTCCTTCACCTCTGTCTTTAGTAATAAGGCTTTCCAGAATTCCAGGCCCCTACAATTATTGTGAAAGTTCAGAGTCAGAAAGTTTTATCCTTGGTAGAGGATGATGAGGTTAGAAGCTTTTTAAACCAACTGGGAAGCTGTTTGGATACACCTCCAAGTTCTGAGGGAGTTGGTTGGTGTCATTTTGAGGCCACAATTGAATTTTTTTGAAAGATCATTAGTGATGGGGAAGTTCTCTGAGAAGTGGAATAAAGCACTCTCAGAAAGTTTTTTGATGACTGAAAATTGGAATGGGTGGTTCAGAATGTTGCACCACTATTTTAAGGGACCCTTACAGGCAGGAAAAACAGGAAAAACAATCAGGAAAAGAGGAAACTTGTGAAGATCATCAAATGGAAACGCCTCCCCCCTGTACCTGGGGAGGAATAACCCCATGCACCAGTCCAAGCTGGGGCCAACTATCTAGAAAACAACTTTGCAGGGAAGTCCCTAGGAATGCTGGTGGACAAGGAATAAAGCATGAGTCAGCAAGGTACCCTTACAGCAAAGATGGCCCCCAGTTTCTTGGGCTGTGCTAGGCTGTGTTAGAGCATTGCTAACAGGTCAGAGGAGGTGTTCCTCTCCTCTCCTCAGCCCTGATGAATCACATCTGGAGTGCTTTGTCCACTGCTGGGCTCCCCAGGGCAAGCAAGTCTTGGACGCTTGGAATTCACAAGTAAAAATGCAAAACTGTTTCACTGTGAGGGTGTTGGAACAAGGAACAGGTTGCCCAGAGGGGAGCAATCCTTGAAGACATTCAAAGTTTGATTTGGTATGTCTGTAAGCAACTGAATTCTCTTTCCTGCCTTTGAGCAGGGGATCGATTACCTCAAGACAACCTCCAGAGATTTTCTCCAACCTCACTGATTCTGCATTTCCATGTTTTTGTGATTGTTATAACTTCTACCAGTTTTTCCAGTGCAGAAGTCAGAAACAGTTGTCAATATATTAGCTTTAGAGCTTTCAAAGATTTTTTTGCTAGGTCCTATTCACTTGGTATTAGTAAAACTTAATGGAATTTAGTTTAGCAGCACAGTTTATAATCTTGAGATTTTATTTTCCTTTTTTTTTTTTTTTCAGAGTTTTTCTGATATTAACATGTGTAATTTCATTTTTTTTTCTAAAACCTCTTCTAACACTTTTATAAGAGTTAGTTTCTTCAGTCTATTCCAAGTAAAGTTTCAGTCATCACAACTTTTCTAATATTTCTACTGTTGTTACAGGTATAAAAGATTTGGAAACTTCTCTTTTTTAAGAACTTCTTTTACACTTTCATTTTATGGCCCTGCAGTCTATTCATCTCTGATTTTGGAATACTTACAGAACAGTTATTATTATTCTTTATGTCATCAGCTCTTATGTTTTCAATTAGGTAGTACAGTCCATAGACTCCCTGGTGTTTCAAAGGATACACCAGCTGTGCATCATATTTATTGATACCTGGGACAAAATACTCTTTGTCCAAAACTGTGTTTTAGGGATATCAAAGAAGTTGTACTATTTTTTTCCTTCTCTCTGGTGTTCAGAATTTACAGGTAATGACTTTGACCCCATCAGGACCTTTTCAGGTAATAGATAACCGAAAGGATGTGTATGACTGGAGAAGACTGTGTGGGGTCAAGAAGTTCAATTTCCAAAAGATCTATAGGGGATAAAGCTAAAGATTTTAAAGGACATTTCTAGACACAAGTGCAGTGATATTGAATTTTAATGAATACAGCTGCATCTGTAGAATAGTCCCTGTATTAGCTTATAGCTATGAATTATGGTCTAAATAATTTTTGCTTTGTCTTCTTTAGATCATTAGGGCTTCTTTGTGCACATTATTATTTTTTGTAGCTATTCAATGTCACTTTATCAGAGTTCTCATTCTCTAAAAAAATGCCCTTTCTTTTTGTATTCATATATATGTGTCTGTGCATATATTTTTTGCATTGTTGGATACATTTATATTTCTATATTAATAGGCATTATTTATTGTAACCTTTATGATATGCATACATCAAAATTGAGAGCCCTCATTCAGTGTTTCATCAAATACAAAGTTCTTTTGAATTGAATTTTGAGATTTTAAAAATTTTATTTTTCCCTTCAATATAGTGGCCAATAAAGGAGTAGGAAAACATGAGGCAGTAAAAAATAGCACATTTTTAGTCAGTATTGAACCAAACTATAAAAGCAACTCTGCCAAAAATGTCCTGAAAGGAGACATTTTTAGCACTTAAAATTAATTTCTGTGAGACCAAAATGAAGATACAGTCTATAAGAAGCATATTTGCAGATAAGACATACTAACAACACAACATCAGTATTTCTTTGGATAATGTTTGCTAGAAAATCACTTGTTCATAAACACAGGTGTATTTTTTTCCATCATTTCAAAGATGGGATGTTAATTCCTGTTAGATATTATCTGATTTAAATGACCATACTTTAACTTGCCTATATTCATGTGGAATATAGATAATATAATATGTGAATTCAGACTGATTGCTTTTATTACTGTCCATAAGATAAGTCTGCCACTGTGAAGTGTTTTTATCTCCAAGACTGAGAAGATTTTTTCTCCACACTGCAGCCAATTTTGCCACACAAGAGTTTATGGATCAATACCCAGATGTAGTTCAACCTTTTTATCAGACAGCAAGAAATTTCAAGCTGGGTAAAGCAAGCATGTTGTGTGAGGGGAAATAGGCCAATTATGTTACATTGTTTATAGAGATTTTTCAGCAAAATAATGCTTTATGTTAAAATCTCAAATATCAATATTTTATTCCTAGGAATGAATATGACCCTTGAAATGAGAAATTGTTCAGAGGACAGCTGATTTTTCCCTTGGGAATTACTTCCATAAAAAATGGCTTTTAAACGGACAGACCTTTACAGGTTACAATCACTACACTGAATCCTAAAGGAAAGAGACAAGAAGTAGTTTCAGAGGTGAAAAACTACTGAAATATATTCACGGTAATGTATCAGACTACAAAGTGTGTATTATGAAGGTTTTCTTTCTCATTACTTTGGGACTTTGGACCCCTGCATAAAGAAGGGTTGAGAACACCACTGCTCTCATTCAACACACACTGCAGCTCAAATCTAGGTTAATTTGAGTAAGTATATTGACAGCAGTTTTATCCCTAAACCAGTAAAAGCTGTTAGAGTTAAATAATCCAATAAAAAGAGAAGTGCTCCAACTGAGGAGAAGTGAAAAGACCTATAAAATTTTTCTGATATACCTGAAATCTTGGGATTATAGAAAACAAAAAAAAAAATTA
The DNA here is from genome assembly GCA_013389925.1 of Aegithalos caudatus. Lineage (NCBI taxonomy): Eukaryota > Metazoa > Chordata > Aves > Passeriformes > Aegithalidae > Aegithalos > Aegithalos caudatus. Next base: position 169,817 of record WEIU01009283.1, on the reverse strand, counting down.
GGAGAGATAATTTGTCACTTTATCATTGACTGGAAATGATTGATAGTTGCAAATTTTTTGAGGATGTAGTGAGTGTATTTTCTGCTTGTCAAGCAGGCTGTTCTTGGAACAGAATTTAATCTCTAAAAAACCAGGTTTTTATTTTCCCCACTTCAATCAAAGTTGTGCTTGTCTTTACACAGAAACTTCTGTTTAAGTTAATTATGAATACTTTAAAAGATCCAGACTGAATTTTGCCAGTGGTTAGTGAGATCTTTGTATGAAAAATTAGTCTTTCTAATGAGGTCACCTTTGGTCATAGTGATTTGCTAGAAGCAACAGACCATATTCAAGTTCGTCAAAACTTCATTATGTTCCAGTTCCTAAAAGTGCCAAGAAAAAATAACATAGTAATCTAAGATGTCAAGGAAATAGTGTATCCAAACAGTTTATGTGCTAAAAGCCTTAGTGAAGTGGTGTTGTGCTGCGCTGTATTTTCTTTTTTATTACATATGGGAATACATTAGATGAAACATTTGCCGCAGGAATAATCCACAGTTAGGAACACTGTCATATTATCTTTATCAGTGGGCTTGAAAGTTATCTTATAATTGAGAGCTTCTTTAGATTTGTGGGACTGTGTGACATCTGCCTTCTCCATGGCTGTTCAGAGTTGAGGAAGGATAAAGATGTCTTTAGAAAAGAGTTTGCAGTGTCATCTTTTGCAAGGTCTATACAATACAAGAGGGCATGTGCACTGCACAGCTCATACCCCTGAATGTGCTCAAGACCCTGCAGGGTTTTGGCTCTGCTTTCTGCTGAGATCAGTCATCAGGATTTCACTTTTGCAGTTTCAGCCAGTCATGGTTTCATGACTAAACTCTGCTTTCGATGCCTTGGCACGTCAGTGCTCTTTTAGGTCTGTTGCTCACGTGTTGTAATGATCTCTAGCAAGGTAACAATGCCTCAAAAGTGGCACACTGTTTCTGTGTGAAAACCAGGAGATACAGGAAAACTTAAATCTCTCTATGCCCTACATCCCGAATTCTTTGAGTGCATTATTATACCTGAGTCTTACTTTTCTAATTCAAAGGAGGCTCTAAAATGATCATTAATGTTCCCTTGGTATAACCTTATCATTCTGATGAAATTCCATCTCAGATAATTGTGTTCTGCCTTCCCAAATTCCCTGTGCCATTTCAGCTGGATATGAGATTCTTCTCTCTTTATCTGTTCCTAGCTGTTGTGAGCAATTGCTGTCTAGGGGCAATGCTGCAGTGGGTGAGCAATCTGCTTACATTGTCTCTCCTTTATTTATTTCCTGAGGGAATGTTGATTCTTAATTTAATATTTTTAAAATGCTTCAAGAAAAATTGTAGTAAGTGCTGCCAAAACATTGCTTTTTTTGCTGTTTCAATGAGTCTGATACTTTGATAAAAGGTGTATAAAATAGTATAACATTTTAAATAAGATATCTACTATGTATGGTAATTTTATGAGGCCTGTAAGTCAGACGTAAATCAGTCCCATTTCTTCTATTTCCTGGTGGTAGAAGACTTGCCTTGCTCCATGAGGCAGAAATAGGGGATGATGAAGTGAATGTACATGATAGCAGGAAGGAAGAGGAAATGAGGGTTGTACATAAAGCAAGAAAACAAAATTAATACAATATCCATTCCCTTTCTGAGATGTGCTGTGAAACATAGAGTTACATGACAGAATGACAATTTTTCTGCTACTATGCCCTCATAACTATATTGATTAACTTGTTCAATCAAAATAAAGATGTATTCTTTGGATTCAATAAAGAGTTTGCTTTAGTGGAATACTAATCAAATGTAGCATCAAGAGAACAAATTATTTCTGACTGAGTTATGAACTACTCCGGGGTTTGACAAAGGACAATAAAAGTCTTTGGACATGTCCCACATGATAACATAACTTCTTTATTGAGACCAACTTCATTAATAATATCATTAAATATAAGAAGGGGAATTTGACTTCATGTGTTGAACTAGTATATGTAATTCCTTGCTACAGTTCTATGGAGAATGACCTTTGCTATAATTATCCTCACTGAAGGTAAAGGGAGAAATCTGTTGAATTCAAATCTCAACATATAATGCTCCCGATTCATATTGTGCTTGTTTCTCCAGCTATTGAAATAACCTTGGCAGCTACAGGGCAATGGGAAGCTTAATTAATGCTTTGTGTACTGTCACCTACAACTGGAAAGTACTGTCAGTGTCAAGAAGGGCAACCCATATCACATCCCCTGAAAATTTATGCCTGAAATGGATTACTAGATCCTAGTAGACTACCCAGTTAGACCTCTTCTTTATTACATATGGTATTGCATTTTATCCAGAAATCAGAAGAAATCAGAAACTGACTTACAC
>WEIU01009283.1:76373-162146 GCA_013389925.1 Aegithalos caudatus | reverse complement strand
CACAAATGTGTATGTATTTAAGATGCCAGGAAGCAACAAGGAGACATTAAATGGCAACCATTGGAAGTACACCACCTACACTGAAATAACAAGGTATATTTTGACTTTATGTTTATTTCATCTTCTCATTATCGCTGTGGCCTGCCCTTATTTAAAATTATTCTTTCTCCTGTTTCCCTTTTCTTGGGTGGATAAATAAATCTATTATAAGGCATGCAGGGAGGATTCTTAAGGTAGTCTGTGCTTGTCCTCTGAAGTACCACCTTGTTTTCCCTCTAGGAAAGAATCTTTGGCACAATTATGAAATGGCTTTTGCCTTTTCCACATTCATACCTGGATTAATTTTTAACTTTAGATCTTTGAAATTTAACCATAAAATACACATATTTTTTTCTGAAATTAGAAATATGTTATGAAATACAAGCATGTAAGTATCAATCAGTATATATTTACTAGTTTTTGTGTATTTATAGACTTCAGGAAAGTTAGACTGATTTCTTGGGACAGTATTCTGTTTACTCAATACTTGGATTTACATTACCTATGTAAGCATCACAATATGCAATATTGTATTTTTCAGTTTTATCTTTCACTAATGTGATTTTTAACCGAGTAGCCTTTCTTTATCATGAGCCTAGAAATCTTGGAAATTCTTCATTTTCAAATTCTCCACTTGGACCCTGGAAAATGAAATGAAAGGTGACCCTTTGGCCTGCTGACATCCAGTCCCCTGTGATTTCAGACAACCATTTACCACACCATCTTTCTTAAGTCGATTAAAAGTGAAATTTTTGCCTCAGTTTTGTTGGAGGTTGGATATTGTTTCCTTTGTGTTAGTTGAATTTTTTCTGTTAAGTTGCTAGGTAACAAATTGCTGGGTACTTAACCAAAACAAAAGGTGGACAAGCACGAGTTTCAGAGCTGATATTTTCTGATAATGGGCNTCTGTTACTCCAGAAGGATTCATCTGGACTGCTTCTAACACCCTGACCAACAGGGTGTCTGGTCACGTTTTTCTGGGGTTTTTGTTTGTTTTTACTTGCATGTTTATTTTATTTTCTGTACTCTTATATTTGTATTTTTAATATTCCTATTAAATACTGTTATTCCTATTCCCAAAACTTTGCCTGAGAGCCCCTACTGCAAAATTATAATAATTTGGGAGAGGGGTTTACATTCTATATTCAAAGGGAGCTTCCAACTTTTGCTGGAAGATACCTGTCCTTTCAAAACCAGGACAAGTTTGTTTTCCAAAACTACAGTCTTCTGTAGGTTAGAGATTTAGGCATGGATACTTTCTGTTTGATTATTTTTCTCCCAACACACCTGTCTGATTATTTTTCTCCCAACACCCTTTTATTTCAAGTAAGTCCTTTTGATGTGTTTACAATTCTGTCTGATTGCCTTGGTTTGCTTCTTGAGATTATTTTAGCCTCTTGTTTTTCATGGTAATCTCTTCAGGTCTTCTCTGAAACTAGGTAGCTTATTGCTGTAATTAAATTTTTCTTGTAAATGAAGAACTAATGCTCTGCAGAATATTTGTTGTGCATTGTCACTAAAGCTTTGGATGATGGGGTTATACTTCCTTTGCCCTGTTCATTACATAGCTTCTTGTGTGGCTACATGTTATCTGGTGAGACTGTCTCTTCTTCTGTCATCTCCACTAAACTCATATTTTAGACATCAGTCAGACTCCTATGACCCTGTGCTTTGCACAGTCATTTTACCATATCCTAATGCACCTTTTTCTGGACTGACAAGTTTAAAATGCATTTTGCTAAGACATTAGCCTAGGTGTTAACACAGGTCAGTCCTTCTTCCAGGGTGTTTATGCATTTTAGATGTATCTTCCAGTGTTCTTTTGAAGTATGTGGTATCTGTTATCTGTTAATTTCTGCAGATATCCATATGAGATGGCATTTCCATTGCATTTTCAGTCAATAAGATGTGTCAGAGACCATGACTGGGATTGTGGACTATAATCAATTAATCAGGTAGTTTTGCACTGCCAGTTTTAGGGTATTTTTGAGGGACTACTCAGAAACAGGAAACATTAATATTGGTGAGTAAAGTGAATAGTGCTTTTAGGGATCTGCAGAAGCAGGTAGTGAATGACTTCTGTTTAAGGGGTTTCAGATTTCAAACTATGTGACTTTCTTCTGCTTAATTTTCACTGTGGATATTTTGGTACAGTCTGTTTTAGATTTCTGCCTTACAATTCTATGTCTCAGTTCTTGATTCTCAAGAGACTGAAGACCCTCCTGTACATAAAAAATTTATGTCCAGTTATGGAGACAAATTAATTCCTGGATATTCAATACTTAAAATTTATAAAGGATATAGAAAATCCTTTATAGCCAAAAGAAAACAGGAAGCATTTTCTTGTACCTCTCCCTGTTTCTGAACTTTAAGTCTGTCAGGCATTTTCCCAGCAGTGTGTTTGTGTTTGGATCTCCATTTGCCATCTACTTTAGGCAAAGTGAGGATAATTTTGGTTTGTGTTTAATGGCTCATTGTTTACCAATCTAAATACCCATCTGACATTCTATTTTTAGTGGTAACTTGGCACAGCTACAAAGAAGTTAGGGAAGAGTAAAGGGTTTATTCTGCCCCCACTCCTAGTACAAGCAGGAGGTAAATGCTTCATGTGCTTTTTGGTATGCCTGAAAACACGCCACCAGGTTTATACTCAACAACTGGTTAGATTCTTTTCTCATGACAAATTAAGAAATTGCCTTGTAATTCAGTAAGAATGTTGCCTCTTGACACTCTCTTCTTAAATATCAGCACAAACCCCTCTTCAATGAAAATTATGTAATGATGAAATAGTCAGTATTTTAATACTGTGCTGATGCACAGCACTACACAGAATCTGCACAATACTGAGACCTGTTACTATATGTAGTGCTTTACAAACTTCAAATTCAAGAGCCAATCGCAGCCATGTTGGTATTGTTTGGTATATCTCTAAGAATATATTTTAGCTATCATCTAGCATGTGATATTAGTATTATTAAATATGCAGATATATTAATAATTCACTGCATCATTTAGTTGGAAGTTTAAAAAAAGATTTTATGAATCTATTATTTAAATGAGATAAAGGATTATGTGGTTCTTTATGCAGAAAATATATCTCATCTCTCTTACTTTATTATCTCATTTGGTTTTAGATGAAGGATGTCAGATTGCATAATGAGGGAACGAGATCTCATTTTCACCAAGGCTGCTCAAATTTAATGCAAGAGTTTCAAGCTCCACTGTTCTTCTAAGTAATAAGACTCTATATGTCATACTTTTTTTGCTTGTGAGATGTGGAGTAGTGCATTGTGAAGCTTCTATTTCCAAGGTGCTCAACTGCCTGTGACATTATTAATTGAAAAGACTACAGTAAATAATGGCTTCCTGGGTTATAATTTTTTTTTTTTTTAAATATGCATGGGATTGTTTCTTCAGGAATTTTAGGAGAGAGAGAACTGTGTGGTCAAAGAATGTCTAGAAATGATGCATCAGTGATATTCTCCTACGCACAAGATGTGCTATTCTATTACTTTCTAAATACCTAACTTCAGGTTAGGATGGATTCCAGAGGTAAAAGAGAGTCCAAACAATTTTTAATATATTACTTGATTTAAATCTTGTGTACACCACCTGTCTCTGGTGATCATCTTCCATTAGAATTGTCCTCATTGGGATCTTCAGTGTTTTTCTTGGAGCACTTAACTGTTTTTGTTGGCAAGCATGGTAAGCCTGGTTTGAAATGCTCAGACTGTGTCTGGTGATTCATAAGTCAATAGTGGCTAGGTTCATTTGAGTGTTTAAGTCTAATGAAATGATTGAAATTATTTAAGTCTAATGAACCATAAGCCATCAGCCAAAATATGGAATAGGTTCTGATTCTCTTGCTTTACTCGCTGGGTCAGGGCTGACAAGGTCAAACCTCACATGCAAAGCTAAGTGAAAATTAAAATAGTGCTGTTTACAATAATTTCTGATGACATGTTTAAGAATTTTAAACTTCCCTAGGAACATGAAGTGAGATACTGAAAGACTATTCAGCCACAGTTCATGGAATTTTAATTGGTCTAACAGTCACAGTGGGTCCAAGACATATAAAAATAATTTCTGAAATGCAGAATCAATAGAACAGCACATATTTAATACTTATTGAAAAGTCAGTCTTTCATATTTATTCATTCCCCCAGCCTGCAGGTGAATAAAGCCAGTTAGGGTTTCCACAGGCATTTTTGGGACCCTCAGGAAGCAGATAATATGCAGAACTCTGGTGCTGTTCAGGACTAACGTGAGAACAGAATTGCTTGGAGGCTGAGTTCACAGGATAAATAGAGGTTCATCATGAAATTATAATTTGTTGCTTAACAGAGGAATTGGCTGGGTTTGGTCCAAGAAATCAGCAGAAATTATTCCTTAATTTTTCACTGTGATGTAGGGTGTTGTGAATATTCAGGTGACTGACCATACACAATTAAGCATGAAATCCCTGAGTTACATTATTTTGCTGATTGCTGAGAACATTTCATTTCTTGTCTTTGAAAAGTTTTGAGAGTTCTTCACTCTATTTACCATTTTGGCTATTCCACTGCCATTTCTACATGTTTTAAGGTGAAGATACCAAGCAACAACAACTTGTCCTAGGGCACTGCCCACTTTGTAAACAAACTTGAGTCACTGGCCTCCTGTTCAGGAAAGTGAGTCAAAGATCTAGAGTTAGATCTCCAGAGAAAATTGTAATAAAATACAATTATATGTAAAAATTAGGCTTTAAATCTGAATTATCTAAAACTAGGAAAAAATTATTAGTTCAGATGGCACACTGAAGATATAAATAATCTAAAGGCATATCATCATAGCATATCATATTTATTGGACTATTCTGCCTACAATAGATCTCCAGATGGTTACTATACTTATATTTAACAGCTAACTTAAATGTCAGATAAAAACTTCAAAATAACCTGGTGAAATCACTCAAAATCTGGCTAGTTGATGCATACAACATTTGTCATTCCAATATGGGCCTTTATTGCTACAGTTGTATTACCTTCCAATACTGGATTTTTAATGGCATGTAAAGAAACTTCAGCAAACATTATTATTGAAGACTAATTATTTTATAAGTGTTTTTTGTCAATGGGGAATTATTTCATTAATGAGTCTGGGATTGAAATATGAGTGATTTTACTCTCATGAAAGTAATGTATGCATACCCCAGAATTATCTGATCCAACCTTTCTGCAGGTATCTGTTCAATGCTTTGTGCACATTCCTGAGATAGAGCAAAACTAAGTCTGAAGATATTAGGTCAACATTTTGGTATACATACATAAATAAAATGATCCTTATAAACAGAAATACCAAAATGAACAACTGGAGAATAAAGTTTTGATTTACACCTAACAGTTTAATTGTCATTAAAACTGCTAATGAAATCCCAGAGTTTCTTATTGAACCCTTGACTAAGAACTACCTTTGAACCCAGAGATTTGCAATGTTCTATACAGTCTATTATTTCATTAGCAAGATGACCCTGGGTACCCCTTGTGTTCCTGGTCACAAGGGCACTTCTGGCTCATGAACAGCTCATTTTCTACTGGGATCCCCAGGTCCTTCTCCTCAGAGCTGTTTTTCAGCAGGTCAGCCTGCAGCCTGTGCTGGTGCCTGGGGTTATTCTTCCCCAGGTGCAGGATCCTGCACTTGTTTTTGCTGAATTTCAGACAGTTCTCCGCCCATCCCTCCAGGCAGTCAAGGTCCCTCTGAAGGGCTGCACAGCTCTGGGGGGCACTGACCACTCCTCCCAGCTTTGTGTCATCAGCAAGATGCTTACTTCATCCAAGTAAGTAACGAATAAGTCAAACAATACTGAGCCCAGTATGGGACCTTGGGGGACACCTCCAGTGAGAGGCCTTCAACTAGATCTTCGTGCAAAAGACCCTGGGGCAGATAGTTTGTTATTCTTAGTTTTAGATTCTGGTTATCTCTATAAAATTCATATGAACATGATTCATATGGAGAATTGAGTTAAAACTTGATTAGTATTAGGTGTATGCTTTATTTATGCTGTTGATCTAAACAAGACTACTCTTTATGTAAGCAGCATATGCACAAGACAAGCTTCCCATAATGTTTAGATTTCCAGGATAAAAAAACTGTGCCCCTGCAGCATAATGCCCAGATTTTTCTCCTTAAGCTTGCCTGAAGTATACTTTTACATTCATTGAAAGAGGACATAGGGGATACAAGGAAGTGAAAATGACTGAACTGAAACGGCTTTGACCATTACCAAAAACTAAGAAAATAGAAATTGGAATAGAACACATGCAGTAGATACAATCATAAGTCAGTAGTAAGTCTCTACTGAAGTAATATGGTGCAGGAAGCTTTTAGGACCCTCTTTATTCCCTTAAAATTGTCTCTTTATATTTTATTTTCTTAATCCTTTTTTCATTTGGTCTACATTCTAAGCATTACCAACACTGCTTAGAATTTCTTCCCATTTATTTAAGTAGGAATTGGACATCTATTTCCAGAGGGTAAAGGTAGGCATTCAAATGTCTTTTAAAATTCAAGCTGGTCAGCTGGGCTGGAAAAAAAAATAAATCCAGATAGGTTTGGATTATTTCCCACTGCCATTTCTTGAGATTTGACCAGAACATATGAAACCATCTGTCTCAGAAAGAGAATAAACCCATCTTTTCAGTTCTTATTTCAGCCATAAAGCAAAACTATATTTTGTATAAGTAGTATTATTCCTTCTTTGTTTCAAGATTTTGTGTCCACATATTTTTAAAATTTTCTCTATGAACTTCCTATTTTCTTTTCCATCAACAAATTGGCCAAGTTATTTCTATATCTACTTAACCCCTCATCAAATAGAAAAGTTCTCTCAACAAATTTAGGGCAATTTACTTTCTCTGTCTCTTTCTTGCTGTCTTTTCTACCTTTCTCTAGTAAATGAATAATGTAATACTACCATATCAGTATTCATGCACATCCTCATCATTTAGTGATGACAGTAAATCAAAGCTGAAAACACATCTGTTTACAGAGAAATTTCCATATTTCATATACTGTATGCAAATTCTATGCAACTTTTGTTATTTCCTTGAAGGCGGAATGTTCATTCTTCTGACACAGCTAATTACTTCTGTATCCAAGTTTGACTTGCTGATGAGATACATTTATGGTTTTCAATACTGCATTAGGAGTCTTCTTCAAACCATGCAGTTCATGAACTTAACATACTGAATTCAAGCTATGGGTGATGGCTTCATCTTTAAAGATCCCATCATTTTGAGCATAGTAAGTTAACACAAAAGGAAAAGAGCATGACAATAGTAAAAAGTGAAACAAAAATATCTGATCTATATTTCATTGTATTTTAGTTAGACTATTGAAAGTGCTTTGGCTTGTGCTTTTTAATTAATTATTTTTATGTGCATGCAAGAAGAAAATGTTCTTTCATCAGATATTTAAATGCAAATCTACTTTCTAAGGTTGAACAATAAAATGTAATGCCAGTAGTATTTTCTTTGCTAATAAAAGGAATTTTCATTTCTTCATCATTTAATTGAATAGACTTCCACTGAATTAAAAAAATTAAATTATATGTACATAACATATGGTGACTATTTTGTCTGTGCCTTATAGCTTATGCACCTTTGAAGAATGTATGCACACACCAATCTAAGACCTAAGCAATATCGTGTTTTATCAGGACACTTGTATGGCAAGAAACTTTCTCTTTCACAGATTTTACTGATATTCTGACATCACAGAAAGAAATCCTAATTGAGCACCTGACAAAGATATATTGACTAAAAGATAGGCATTTCCAACAATATTGGCTATCTACAAAAGTATAGCAATAAAAGCAGCAATCAGCTCCCCAGAAGAACTTTAATGGTTTTAATGTCATATAATATTTGCATGCTGTGGACTATTGGGAAATGCTACCATAATTGACTGTTTTAGAGACAAAGGCAGCAAATACAATTTTAATTGGAAAAGAGCATCAGTTCAAAAAAGAATTCCAACAAACTCCTAATAATTCTGGCTGCTTGAGTCAAACAATACTATCAAGGCCATCTGCAGTATTGCTCTGATGATTGTAATTATGTTAATAGTTTAGCGAGTGCATGACTTGATATTAGTGGCTTCTTCCTTCAGCACTGCAAATTCTGCAAATCTATTTACTTAGTGGGGTCGAAGCAGAACAGAATTTTTGCTCTCTATAAAGAAGTGGGAAAATGCATTCTTCTTTACTATATTTCCTAAATAAATACCCACATTTTTTTAAGGTCAATGCCAAGTTTGTCACATTATGTAACAAAGCTGTAAATCTAATTTATTAATTAAAGAATTTTCAAGTAAATGATGAGCAGCAGAAAAATGATTGTCATTCCTTCAAAATTGTGATGGCATCAGATTTGTCTTGCTATACTGTTTTGGCTTTCCTTCATTGTAAATCAGGCTATTTGATCTCCTCCCTTTTATGCATATTGGAATTCCTGGAGGAAAATTCATAGCTGGAGTATGTATATCTATTAGAGAAGCTTCTGTTTAGAAGCTGATGTATTTGAGGACGTGGTATTGTTTTGACTGTAGGTTTAATGCTTATTCTTTAACATTTATGGTCTAATGTTTATGGTTATGGAAGGTCTAAATCATGGTTTGTCAGCATAATTAGATATCCATCCATTAAAAGAATTACCTCATTCAATTGTCATTGTTCTTTTTTTAAACTGGGTTCTTTGCCCATAATTTTCTCATTGCTATTATAGAGCATGAGGCTGCAACATGCATCAGAATAAAATTCCCTTTGGGCACATGTGCTCCTGTACTTCTGACAATGAAGGCATCAAGTGAATGTGAGCTGACTTGGCGTACACTTGATAGCAGTAAAATCACTAACCAAAAAGTAGGAACATTTGTATTGCTGAATAACTATTCCTCTTCATGTCTTTCAGAAAATTTAACCATTTTCAGAAACAAAATCAAAATCCTTTCCTGTATATTAGCTTTTCCTCAGTAATCTTCTTGCATGGGACAAAGTCATTCATTGAAACAAAGCACCAAGAAACTAACAGCCATTTTTGCTTGCTGAGTTCATCCTGAATCAAAAACATGTTGATTCTTGGTAAAAAAAGCCATATGCCAATGCTATAAAAATATCCATACAACTGACAGTCTGTCTCATCTCATATCCCCCTTCCATAACTGTTTCCACCATTGTTCTATTTCATTAAAGAAAACAATATATGAAGTAAAAAGCCCCTGAAAAATAAAGAAAATAGTATCATACACACAAAATATTTGACAAAAAGAAGGTATAAAAATTAAAATATAATTAAGGATCTTTTTTGACAGAAGCAGAAGTTTAGGTAAAATGTCAGTTTGAATAACTAAAAGGGCAAAACAATTGCTGCAATTCAAAGTATAGCACAATGTTAGTAAAAGTTTAAGGAGATGAATCAAGAGTTTATTTTATTTTTAAAATAATTATATGCCTGCCAAAATCTGAATAAGTATACTCAGGAAACCCTTAAAAATCTGAAATCGCCTGCATTATATCTACAATAGCCTAGTTATGTATATTATGCCTGAAATGGAGACAATTACATAAGCCATACTTAAAGCAATTAAGCTCTAACTCCACCACTGCTAGTTAAAGCAGGTGGGCAGAGCCATTTAAAGCCAGTTGGCCCTTCTACTTGGATGAATATTATGAGTTTTAAGTGTTGAGCTAAAACTTGTCCACACTGTGGATGAAACAGCTCTTCATTACAGTAAATTAGTCATTAGCTATTTCATGTTGCCAGCTAAACCAAAAAGCATTATCTAAAGTGCTGGTACTTGGCACTACCCAAACCTGAGACAAAATACATTACATATACACCAACAAGGCAGCTGGCTGTCCCTTGCTGGATGGATGACCTCATTTGGAGTACTGCATCCAGCTCTGGGGTCCCCCAGATAAGAAGGGTATGGATGTGTTACAGCAAGTCCAGAGGAGCAGCTCGAACATAATCAGAGATTATCACTCCTGTGGAGAGAGGCTGAGAGAGCTGGGATTCAGCTGGAGGGGAGACCCTAGAGCAGTCTTACTGTACCTAAAGGGGGCCTGGAAAAAAGCTGGAGAGGGAGTTAATATTAAAGCCTATAGTGATAGGACAAAAGGGAATGACTTTAAATGGAAGAAAGTAGGTTTTGATTAAGTATTGCGAAGAAATTTTTGGTGTAAGGAATGCCCCATTTCTGTAAGAGTAGGATTAAGCTTTGAGGAATCTGGTCCAATGGAATATTTCCCTGCCCATAGGAAGAGATTGGAATTAGGTGATCTTTAAGATCCTTTCCAAACGGAACCATTCTATAATTCTATGAATGTTTTCGTATCTGAGTGAAAAATTATGGATATGACAGTGAAAATCAAAACCACAGGAACAAATATATTGGGAATTAAGTAGGAACATAGACCTGTAAAAAACTGCTAGAAAAGTTTTAGATTAAGTCTTGGATGAAACAGCATTACATGGGGTGCTAACAAACTTTCCTTCTGTACTTGACTTGTGGTGTATCCAGAGAATAAGGCATTCTTGATTTTTTTAGAAATATTAAGGAATGAATCAAAAGCTATGGTTAACAAAAATACCATTTTAGTGGCATTATTTGGGCCCTATAAAACAACTCATAAGACTTTGATTAACATTATAAATTTTGCTTGAAAGTTCTGGTATTAAGAAGCAGAAGATAAATTAAAAAACAAACAGATTAAAAAAAAGCAAACAAAAACAAAAACCACAAAAAAAAAAACCACCCACAAACAAACAAACAAACAAACAAAGAAACAAAAAAAACCACAAAACCCCCAAAACAAAATACCCTAGACACATGAAGTTGGGCTACCTAATCCATAGTGATTTTATCATATTTCAGGACACACTGTTTGTTCTCTGACATTTTCAATTTTGCCTTTGAATTTTTATCTGTGTTCTAGGTACATCTGATATTTTCTTGGATAGAAAATTTGAGGATGGTTGTAATGGAATAGTAATTATTAGTATGATAAAAGTGAGTTTTGCACAGACTTCAGGAGTATTGACTATCTTCATTGATCTAATAAAAATCTTGTTTATCTAAAGCACATCAATCTGAAAACATTATCAGTTGTAACAAAAACTTTTGTAGACTGGTGGGAGGAATTTCAGACTCTCATTTCTGCCATAGTTACACAGTTATATTGACATATAAGAGGAAAACAATTGTGACAGATACTCAAAGAAAAAGGAATGGTGTAATTTATATAAACTTAGATGAAAATATTGGAATAGGATGCCTGAAAGAAAAAGATGAAGTTATCCCAGTTAAATATTGTACTAAGGAAGTATGGGTTGATGTTCCCTATGGCAAAAGAAGGATTAAGCTTTGCAACCAGGATCAGCATTGTACTCTAGCTTAACAAGGCAGTCAAGCATAGGAATAGAGTGTAATATTATTCTTGTGAATAGTCCTGGTGACTTTTGAAGGTCTTGATTCAAAGATTATGAAACCGTTGATAAAATTTCCTTTGGCTGCATGGCCTTTAAAGCCCAAGTATTGACTGAGGAGATAGAGGATGCTACCTGCATTCTGCCATAAGTATTTACTCTGCCTTTTCTGTTCTTCTTAAAAAACACTTAAATTTTATATAAAGACAAAATTGAATATGTTCTTAACATCAAATCAACCAGGGTTTATGTTCTTTTTTCCTGTTTATATTTTCACTTTCTTTCTCAGTAAAATATAGCAAGTTATTTGATATTTAAAACAAATAAATCTTCTGTATCTGCAGATTAATGACCCTGGGAGAAATTATTATTATAATGTTGGATGTATGATTTTGACAATGAAATATGTGATCTTTTAGTACTTCTGGCAAGGAAATTGATTTAATATTCTTAAATGCTTAGAAAGGTGAAGAAATGAAATGCAAATGTGTTTCTCTATTAAGCCAGTACATTTCCATCTAAACTGAAGTGAAAAAAGCCAGTATAGTGGGATCTCTTCAGATCCACACAATACATAATATGAAAAACAGCATTCCCAGCACATTTGTCCTTCTTTTCCAGCTCATTTACTTTTCATCTATAAGCCTGTTTGGAGCTTCTATTACACAGTGAATGATTTCCCAATTTATGTCACATTCACTCATATTTTACTTACTGTCAGTAATTAAAAGAACACTTCTTTTGTCTTTAAAGTTAATTTTTACTGTCATAATTAAGGTTATGTCTTAATCCTGCTTAATTTTATGGGAATTTTAGTTCTGTGAATGGGATAGGAATTTGTTCAGCCTTCTTGGCGTTACACTGGGACAGAAATGGAAGACCTTCATTTACGAAAAGGTTGATGGAAAGATTCTTTAGCTGTGTAGACCATCCACATATTCTGTTTTGTTCTGAAAGCCTATCCATGAGTTAGGACTTGTTTCACCAGCTGCCTTAACTTGGAATAAAGTTTGCATTCAGGAGCATATCTGGGAATCCAAGAGATGCCAGTGTTACTCCATGTGAGTTTGCATGGACATGATTGCTGGTAAACACTCGCTCCATCCTCCACGAGCCTCATGTTGGCCAAATCTTGTATCCTGAGCATAAATTTTATGTGCTTGCATATATTGGGTATTCATTTTGATAGCCCTGTGTATATTTAAAGTGGCATAGGAGCTGTTGCTTTGAGTTACGTAGTCCTTTTTTCATGTTTTCCATTGCATTCTCTCTTTTGTTTTGTTTTGTTTAGTTTAGTTTAGTTTAGTTTAGTTTAGTTTTGTTTTGTTTTGATTTGATTTGTTTTGTTTTGTTGTTGTTCTGGTTCCAGACCTGGACAAAAACATGAACTAAGTATAAGCTTTAAGGTGATTGCTTGCCTGTGCAAAGCTGAAAATCCTGGAGGCTCCCTTCATTTCCAATGCATAAAAAAGGAATATTGCATTTCCTCTGCACCGTTTTTCATACCAATTTAAGGAAACAAGAATAAAGGATTAGTTTTTTTCTAGAAGAGGCAGCTGTGCCACAGTCCGCTGGGTTTTTCTTCCTATCCCTAGTGGGATTTAGGTTGAGGATAGTCCTGCTCAAGAAAAATCCCAATTATTTTTTTAAAAGTGAGCCAAATCAAAGATCAACTAGTGTTGTAGTGCTAGCAAACTCTTTGGATAAAGTCCCATTTCTCTCATTTTAGAGATGTGTGTACTTCTGTGGGGGTGACAGATTTGTTTTCATTTTGCTGCACAGTGCTTTCATTTTTTAAGCACTTTTAGCTGTGAGTGACTGTGGGAGGCATGTAACAGTATTATTTAAAATTTCAGAAAGCAATTCTGCTAACAAATTAAATTAACTGCAGATTGTTGCACTGAGAATTCTGACATTGTGCCCTTTAGTGGTGGAACTGCTACCAGGGATATGTTGCCTAAGTAACCAGTTTTAATTTACTTGTTTGGAAACTTGTATGGAACTTAGATGGAGCAACCCTGACCCAATCCATCTCATACATTCTGGCATACTTTTTGTCTGTTCTTTATTTTTTTCCAAGAGATTTTATTCTAAAGCTGGCTTTCCAGTCTTAGCATTATTTTTCTGTGTCTTTCCAGTTTAGCTTAATTTTCTGTTGCACTTTGATTTTTAAAATCCCTTCTCCCTTTATTTTTTAAATCATTTCCACTCTTGTATTGATTCTCTTCCAGAAATATGGCCACTTGTCATGAGAAATGCACTTAATTTGTTCTTAATTAAATAAAAAAGTCATAAATCAAATGAGCATTAATAATGTCTTTCCAAGACTTTAAAGATGCATCTAAACATTAATAAATCCCATCTTAATGATAGCATTATGAGGACAGAATTTAAGACAAAAGCAAATTAATCTGGTCATCTGGTCTGACTGTCCACCACAATTTAAACCAGCAGCTGTCCATCCTTTTGCATATAGGAGGATTAAAGATTGCAGTTTCTTAAAAGTCACAAGTTAGAAGTCAGGAACAGTTTACAACCTCCTTATCCTAATCAACAGAGTATATTTTCTCTTAAAACTCTGTGTCTGTTAAGCTCTGGGAAACCAGATCCATCAAACAAAACTAAATACAAAATTGAACTCTAAACTGGGGCATGGTTGATGTTACCACCAGGTTTTGACCTTGTTTTATTCTCAAGAATTCCAGAGAAAATTTATTTCTAAAGCTGTTGATTACACTGTCAGAGGGTAATTTATTACCAGAAAGAAAGAGGAAAGTTTTCCCTTAAATTCCCATCTTCAAAACCTCCTAAGAGTTCATATATTGGAATGGAAGATATCATACTGTATTTGATGCAAACCACCAGTTTTTACCTTCCTTCAAGATGAATAGTTTTTTGCTAATTGTTTTCTATTGTGATAGAACTTATAATTTCCAAATAAAGTTTGAACTATTAACTGAAAACCTGATGTCTTTTTCACCTAGGCTGTTGGTCCATGGTGATGCCTTGTTCTTGTCACTTCCCTGAACATCTCTGGACAAACACAAACCATTGTCATGATGTCTCTGAGTTTTCTTTAGAAAAAACTTACTTTGCCACCATGATGTCAGAAGCAAAAAGACACTGACAAAAAATTCCTATACTGCTTGTCATGACTCTCTCCCAGTCTAATAATGTTTAGAGCACACATTTCACACTCTATGTTGGATGGAAGGCGATGTCAGAACACAGGACCTGTGAATACAGTGCTGTGGGCAGAGGGTGGTTTCTTTGTCTGCCTCCAAACTGTCTTTCTTGGCTTTGGTACGTATTATTCCCCCAGCATGGCCTGATTTTCCTCTTGGGAAGGGTTATATCACAGATAGTGCAGTTGTCTTGTCAGTAATCCATTTGCTAGAAGGTTTGAGTGCAAGGAAGAGTATAACAAATCTCTGTCAATACCTCCTGCACCTGCATCCAGCCAGCTGCAGGACCTGCCTGTAGTAAGACATTCATCCTCTTTTCCTGCTGATCATTCTGCATTAGCTTTTGAGTTGACCTCTGATTTGGAGCTATTTATTCAAAACTTTTTGGCGTTTCAATTAGAAAGGAAGTCCTTAGTTTTTCATGAGTTGTTGGTTGATGTAATTATATATTTTCCATCCAGGTATGCTACAGATATGCACTGGTAGATTTTTACACAAACTTCTATTTTGCTGTCTTGGTACACATCTTCAGCCATTGCTGTGAACATTTCTTTTGTGCCACCAGGGCTAAAAATTCATTAGTATCTGTCAGGTGCTGTTTGCTTGTCTCCCATGGAAAAAGTCAGCTATGTCAAAGCTGTCCATAGTTTATGTCACAGAAATTACTACAGCAAGAACTGGCACCTTGCTGGCAGCAGCCTCAGCAGAAGAACAAAGGAACTGAGGAGCAATAAAGTCTGAAGTGCATTGACAAAAATCTAAAAGAACTCTGACATTTTAAATCTCTTGAGAATCTGTTTCAGGGACATTGTTAACTTCTGGCTCAGAGGTGTGAAATGGCAATAGGTAAGGTGAATCCTCACCATCATACTTGGTAAATTCTGTTTAATTGGACAGGTGATGATACTTTTTCTAACTTTGTTAGCAGAAAACTTCTGCTATTAAAACATAATTTTAAGGTAAGCTTGTCGAGGTACATATGTGCAGAACAATCTGAATTTGATAGTAACTTAATCTCAAATTTTGGGTTCCTCTTTCTATGATCTAGTCAGAATATTTTTTAAAAATGAATTACCATTAATAATTGTTTCTCCTAATATTACTAGAATATGGAAGACAGACTCTAGTGTATGGTCTGTATTTACCAGATATCCAGAAAATAATTAACTACTTATTATAAAGTAATTTCTGTCTGCTTGGGAAACATTATGCTGGGCTTCTACCTCTGCCACAACTGTAAATTTACCTGATATTAAGTTATTCAACTATTCTTTGATAAGTTACGTCATTTCTACATAATACATGCTAAATATCTAATTTTCTTGTAGTAATGGATGTCCAGTCATTACCTATTGTCTTCATAATTTTCTTTCCAAAATGGAATAGTAATGGGCAGTGGATCAATTAATATCCATTTACCAATCTTTGAAGATTGAGCTCTGACTACCTATGATTACTATTTGATTTCTGGTTTTTTGTGCTATGAAGGTCATGCTCAAATTGCTTCAATATGATCTGGAGTCCTTGGATATCCTTGGCTGCAGTCTGTGAGGCTTTTGATCTTATAAAGACAAGCAGAAGGCTCATTAATCAGTAGGTCTTTATTGAGAATAGGAACACGCTGAGTCTCAGTGATAGGTACTGCATCTTGAAGGTTTTGAAACTGTAGATTTGAAATTATGTGCCACTGGAGGAAAGCACCACTCACTTTTTACTGAAAGAGCTCACAGAACAGGTCTAGATGACATATATGGAAGTGGTCAAGGATAAAAAAGTCAAAATATTAAATTGTTTTCCATCCTTTTCCATAACCCAGTATATAAGATATTTGATATATAGTCACAGGCTGTAGCCTTCATGTCAATTTGACAGCATAGATCTCAGGGCTTATCAGGGCTTGCCTTGCTCTGTTTGAGCTTGTTTAAACAATTTTATACTGGCCAATTCATTGTAGCCCCATTCAGCATAACCTGTGTGATAATTGCTGTTCAGAAAATATCTGACAAATGTATGCATTCCCTGAGCAAACAGCCATTTATTTCAGCTGAGGATAAGGGAGGCATTGGAAAGCTCTCCTACTTCACTTGGGAACAGAGAAGGAAGAAAGCTCTTGCAAGAAAATGTGCTAAATTGACCCAAATGAATCCTAGACCAAAGAAGAAAAATTTCTGAATTATGCCCCTAAAGAGCATAGCTGCCCTTCTGGTGAAGACTTCACGTTGTTGATGGCTTGACTCAATATGCTCCCATTCTTCTTGAGGGAGATTGAAGTTGCTGATATTAGACTCAGAGGATCATTGTAGAGATGAAGACAATAGAAAGAAAAGAGTTAGACACTTGGAATTTCATGTACCTCAACTGGATTAATGAGGATTTGCTTAGATAACTTGTACTATTAAAACAAGAATTGTGCTGCTTAAAATTCTTAGGTCTATATTTATGTGTTCCCCTTTTACTCATGGAAAACTTTGAGTGTAACAGTATTATATATTTCAGATTTATTTATACTGAAATATGACCACTGGAGTTAGTGGAACAATTCTGCCTCTTTTTGCAATGTGGTGGACATCTAAGCATTTATCCTTTGGCGCAAACTTTGGCCTAACTTAGAAATTCTCAAGACTTAAATTTTTCTTGAATGCTTTAATAACATTCAGTTAAAGTCTTCATTAGAATTACTTGAACTGTTTCTTATACAGTTGAAAAAGTGCAGATTGTAATTTGTTCACTCAGGTGAGTTGTCTTTTTGATGTGGTAAATACCTAGCTCACAGCAGCTGTCTAGAATTTTAAATTGGTAAGGAAAAGAAATAAAAGTTTACTGCCTTACTTGAAATAACCTGTCATTATCCATAAACAACACATGCATTTTAAACTTTGTAATTCAATAAAAACATTCAATAAGTGCGATAAGGACTGAAAACAATTGTTGCTGATGGTAGGCAATACCTAACTGCGGAAAACAGCAACCCAGTAAACTTTGAAAATAAACAGTGGGTGATTTAAAATCTCAACAACAACTTTGCCAACTGTAGTCTGAAAATGTGTGGTGCATCTCTTTGAGCAGAGGATGAGATGATGTTAAAATGTGTCCTTGGTTCTCTTGGTGGAAGGCAGCTTGTGATACTTTCTCTCTAGATACTCACCTTTAGCCACGTGGCAGAACCACAAAGGGCAAGTCAGGGCTTGTTCAGTGTCCCGAAATCCAGGCGATGAAGGAACCTGGAATTTGCAGGGCTGGCTGTAGCAGGGATATTCCAGAGTGGCTTTCTGAGAGGATCCAGAGGATAAATGGAGACAGAAACCAATTCTGTCGTGGTTCGGCATAGGTTTTATTGAGCTCCGCGTGAGCTCCCAAACGTGGTAGCAGCCAGGAAACGTGGTAGCAGCCAGGGCAAACTGACCCCACATGGCTGGCCCCTGGTTTTTCCCCGGGGAGGAGGGGCCCAACCGGGAGCGACCCCGGCCAATCCCTGAGGGGGGGAGTGACCCAGGGGAGAAGGGCAGGTCTGGGGTCCAATCCCCTTCAGGGAGGGGCGGGGCTGTTCCTGTTGGACCAATCACTGACGGCCCTGTCCAGGGGTGACAGGGAAACCCCTTATATTGAAATCAATCCCTCCGGTTTGGCAGGGATGGCTCTGCGGGTCGGGGTGAGTCGATGTTGCTCAATACTGGAGAAGGTACTTAGCTACACACTGCAAGAGGATGAGAAAATGTCTTTTTATCTCGAATTTGAATATTCTCAACTGCATTCAAAGCACCTGTGGAGGTAGTTTTGCTTGCTGCAGGAGGACAACCCCCATGGTGGTGGACCCATGGCATGGCAGCTTCTCTGGCATTGGTACTCCAAGACTACAAATTTTTTCAAGAAAACAAAATCTATCAAGTTTCTAGGAAGTTTATATATAAGACCATATTGTTGTTTTGGTTTGGTTTTTTTTTTCCCTAGGACAGCACTTGAAAGCTTGTCACTTCAATGTAGGTGTAGGGGCTCACTACCTGATGAATCATGCAGGGATAAGAAGCAGTCTGAGTAAGAAGTGTAGAGGGAGAACAGGAAATTGGGAAGATTATTAGAGTGAGCATGGTAGACTAAGGTGTTTAGGAGTTCTGGGCTGTGAATGGGATTTACTTGTTTTATTTGTTTCTTGATTTTTTTTTTTCCTTCTCCTGTGGTAGGGGATAATAATTTGTTTATTTCAACCACCTGGGACTTGTCTTGCCTGCCAGGTACACTCCCTTTCCTAGATGTGGTTGGGAGGTCTAGAGTTTTTTTGTGTGATTGGCAGATGCAAATGGTGGTATGGGGTGTTTCTGATTCATTCCCTATCTGCTGTGGTTCTAGAAATATCATTTGGGGCAGCTTCAGTGTCCCTCTGAGCTATATTTATGGCTGCAGCTTTATGAGAGTTTTCAAAGTATTGGAAAAATATCTGTGTCTTAGTGGCAGCCAGCTTATGAAGGACATAAGAAGGTTTGTTTATTTGTATGTTCTGTTTGTTAATTTCTTTGCTTATCCAATTCACCTCTCACTGTAAACAAAGTCACTCAAAGTACAAAGCAACATTAACAAGTTCTAACGTTTGGAGTTCTATGAGGATGTACTATATTTTACATTAATGTGATAATGCATCTAGACTGAGATTCATATTCATTTATCTTAGATTTAAGGATTAAAATATTAATGTGATAATGCATCTAGACTGAGATTCATATTCATTTATCTTAGATTTAAGGATTAAAATAATTTCTAGATCTAAACAACTTTTTTTTTGGTAGTGATAGAATGAAAAATAGTCAAGAAATTAATAACAGAGATAGAATATTTCCGACAGTTCCTTGAAGTATAAAACTGTTCTAAGTAACACATACCTCCAATTGAAAAGTGATTAAATAAAATTTTTAATATGTCTGGGTTAATTTAAGAAGTATTACTAGGCATTTTAGACTTAAGATAGAGCTGTTTTATTGAGGCAGCACGCAGTTATCCTATTGATTATTTTTTTCCCAAGCAAAGCATGTACTCTGAAGTTTTACACCATTTCATTGGAAGTGTTAAGCTTCTACCATTAAGCTCTAATTCCAAGTGCTTTAATTCCAAGGACTTTTCCCAAAGCCTGTGCCTTCATTGCATAAAGTTAAGCTTCATATTAATTGCACTGAAAATATGTTTCAAAGGAGCTATTCTCTGTTCAGAATGTGATCCTTTCACTAACATCTGAGCTGAAAAGTATCCCTCTCTTATCTTAGTAGAATATTATTTCCTGTATATCAAGATATTGCCCTTATATTGAAGGCTGACCTACAACTGGTGGAGAAAGGTTACTCAGCATTATTAGATCCTACTTTGTCTCATTTATCAGGGGATATCAGAGTTCAGAAATTTTCAGAGCACTTATTTTTTTATGGATGAGAAAATTAAGATAAAGGGGAGTTTTGACCAAGGAAGATTTGTTAGTAACATACATCCTGTCTCTTTTTCAGGAATAATTTCTAGAAATATGTAGAGTGAGCGCTTGGAAATCCTCAGGAGCAGTATCATTGCAGAGATGTCCTAAGGACAAAATCAATAATATGGGAAAACTAGATGGAAAAGTGTTTTTCTTATTTTTAGCCTGGTTACTAAGGTATATACTTTGTTGAGACTCCCTCTAGATCTTAACAGCCTAATTTTCAGCTCTTGGGCACGTGGACATGTTTCAGGACTAAAGATTAATATTGCTAGAGACACAAACCTGGGCTGTGTTGATTTAGCTGCAGCTGTGGAAGATGAGCACAGGGATATTGCTTTCTTCCAGATTTGTCCCTGATCTTGCTGTTTTTTCTAACTAATGTTATGTATGACAGAAGCAGACAGACCATTGAAAGGATTTATTTGCCCTCACTTGCATACTTAGAAGTGATACCAAAAGGTAAGCTTATTTTACTGTTAAAAAACACCTCTAAAAGGACTTGTTTCACTCAGTGATGGACCTCTTGGGGTGGTTTGCCCTGAGAAGATGTTTGTCTGCCTCTGCTACCTGTAATGCCTTTGGTTGCTGTCCAGTCTCTGGTAACCAAGGTCAGGATGGATGGGCTGAGATAGATAGAACCGTTTCATTTGGTTCAGGTTTAATTTTTATAATGCCTTTTTTTTTTTTTTTTCCTCTGGACTTTGAAAGAAAGCTAGATCTATTTCTGTTCCTTAAGGACGAGGGGAAGGCCAGCTCTTGTTCCAAGAGTCGCAAAGCATGCTTAACATGTTCTCATTTTTGTTCCAGTGAGGGCTGCACTATTGAAAGAAGTGTTCCAACAACCCCAGCACACTGTGAACAGAAGCAGAGCAGGCACAGAGAGTGTGCAGGGGATCCCCTTGCATGAGACCAGAGCAGAGGATGAGCTCTGGGAGCACACCTAATACTCCTTGGCCACTGACAGGTGCTTCTTCCATGGGACCAGTCTGGAGCTGGTTTGAGTTAAACACCTTATCAATCATACTTAGCCATGTGATGAATAGTTCATATCACATAATGCATCAGGTCCTCTGCCTCACGGGTTTCACTCTCCTGTGAGACAGTGCCAGTTGCTCTAGGTCCTTGCAGGGACCAGGGAGCTGCTTGTAGGAGAGAACAGAACCCAAATACTTGGTACAATGATGTGATACAAGAGAGATGGTGTGGGAGCAGAATGTGCTGAAACGTGTTGGAAGCCTTTGGTCTGCAAAGCAGATGCTGAGAAAATCTTTATTCCATTCTTATTTCTGTGAAGAAGCACATACCAGGCAGGAGGTAGAAATGCTTCTACCTGATCAGAGTTTATGCTAATTAAGAGTTTTGCCCTCTAATATGATATTGCTTTCTGGATTAAGAACCACTTTGGGATATTTTTTCCCCTTTCTTACATTGCAGTAGATAAATATATAGATATTTCTCTATAAGAGTATATATAATATGCCCTTATAGAGAAATAAGAGCAGCTCTTGATAGCTCAGAATCGAAGTAGTTCTTCTTTCCAAACTCTAGGTGCAGAGACAATTTGTAGTATGTGGTACACATAGGGTTTTTTTACCTCCAACTGAATATTTTCTCTTTTTTTTTATCACCACCTGTGATTTCCTCTTTAATTTTATTCATTGCAACAATGGAAAAGATGCTCCCAAATAGTTTCCCAAAATGAAATGTAATTCTTTTTAAATCTGTAATGATCTAGGACTTTGATCTGATTATATCTAGTTCATCACACCTTTTCCTAAGACTATGGACTTTTTCCTTTATTGTTTGTAAACATGGTGCTCGTGCTGTACACTGATCAATGCATTAAATTTGGTTTTAACCTCTCAATTGATTTCACTAATTTCTTTTAGCAAATGGAGATGAGTGGTAAGAACACTTTCCCAGAAACCTTTTATTCAAATATGTTAATATATTAGTCCTCTTTAAAGATAAATATTGAAGTAGTGCCACTTAACTGAAAACAATTGCTCTGCAATTATTGCCTTTTCACATCAAAGTAAAAAGTTCTGTCAATTCTTGTTAAAAATGGATCAGTTTGGCGTGACTGTGATTGCTTGACTCTGCTACTGTACAGAAGTCTTTCAGTCACAATTTGACAATTTAAAATTAGAATGGCCATATGATAATATGAATAGAGTATTTTTGGGAAAAAATACAGAGAAGAACTACTCAAAAAGAAGTCTTGCCTGAATTTTTGGAAATTATTTTAAAAATAAAATTTTGGTGGTTTTATCACTAAAATTGCTCTTGCACAAAAAAAAATTTGGAGGATTTTGTTAAAATTAACAATGTTTACTAAAACTCTGTATTAGAAGAAAAGGAGACATATGTTAAAGATTCATACACTGGCACAATACTGGTTCCCAGAATCATCACATTAAAAAATGCAGATTATAAATTTGCCATTAAAAGATTATATTAAACCTAATGAAATTTTGATTACTCTGAAAGGGTGACTTTATTCTAGTCTATATGGCTTTTTGTGAAAGAAAGTATTTGCAGAAAAATTTGAACATGTTTTCGGATGATGAAACTCATATCCCAGTTTTTTAGTTCTTTCCTCTGTTTCATTGGTGATAATAACTGGCTCTACAAACACCTAAAGGAGTATTGCTAACTGCAGCTTATTTTATGCTTAAGCAAATAACCTTCTGTTTGCATGAATAATGGCCTTAAAAATGCAAAAAATTTCTGGCCCTGTTTCAGAGCCTGTTTGGACTTCTTTCTAAAACTTACCTTTCAAAACTCCTAAATTAAATATCTGAAACTTTTTCAACAGATTGACTTAGGTTGAAGGCTGAGTGGGCAATCTTTTTCACTTACATGAAATGTGTTTTGTCTTGTCTTAAATTAAATTAATTAGGCTAAGCCAGAAAAATCCAGCTTTGATGTAAATTTAAGCCGTTTTCTATTTTTACTTTCTTCTTTAAAATCTCCTTGTTTGCTAAAATAACTTTGAAAGTAGACAGTGATTGTCTTTGCTTGCTTTCCTTTCAGTCACCATTTTCTCTGCAATATTTATCTAGTGCTTTAAAAAATACTTTTTGATTACTGCCCATCTTCTGCTTTTCTTGATACCTGCATATTTTTTGCCACATTATGCTTTTCATTCTCCCTCTCTGCTTTTTTTATGTTTTTCAGAGTGTTTTCAGTTCAGCACTTAAAGTATTTGTCCTTTTGACCTTCCATGAAAGTCCTTTGCTTCTGAGCCATCTTCTTATGAACTCACCTTTTTATGTGATTTGCAGAGATACTAAAAACCTTTGTTGTTCTTATTCTTATCTGGCAAGAGGGCTGAATTGTTGCACTCATCAAGAAACTCTCCCTACATGTACATAGCCAAACACTTGGAAAAAAAAACAAGAGATATCTTTTCTTTGGTTTTACATTTTCTATTAGACCTTTGCTGAAATACTTTTTCCCTTATTTACTTGAGACCCCTAGATTACACCCTAAATATTTCTGAATATTTGATACATTTTTCATTTATTTCCACTCATAACAGGTTTTATTGTGGTTTTGAATTGTTTGGGCTATGCAAATTTGCTTGTTATGAATGTTTTAGAGCATATTAAATTATAAATGGAAACCAGTTCCTGTAGAAATTTGATTTTGACCCTTTGACTCAGAATATTTGTTTACAGATATCCTACTATTGTGATGTTTATCAGTGTGAGGGGAGTTTAAGGAGATATAGAGGAAAAAAGAAATAAGATAAAATATTGTATGTTAGAGTCTTATAATTGAAAGCAGCTTAACAGAAATATTTAAGTTTTACAAATGTAGTAACATGAAAATATATGACATAGGGCATTCTGGTTTTGGTTTTGTTTTTGTTTTTTTTTAATATAAACTTCTAGTCTAATCTGTACATACAGAAAACAATTCAGTAATATGCATTCTTGAGGAGAATATATATATATGTATATATCAATGAACTCTTATTTAATTCAGTTATAGCTCCACTTTTCATCAGGAAGTTTTCCAACAAGCTCTATGGCCTGAGGACAAAGCATTAAAATAAAACAGCTAAAACAATGTCCACAGAAATAATGATGGAAAGGATGGAGCTGAACCAAATGAGCTGGAAAATGCTTTCTAGGCAGAATGGGAACCTTTGTCACAATAAACATGTGCCTGCCTCTGGTGTTGGAGATAATAGGAAGTTGCATCAGACCTTGCATTTCTTGCCTTCAGGTGATGTTGGAGTAGTAGTCTCTGTTCCCTGACAAGAGATATTGTACATTAGGAAAATACAGATCTGCAGAAAATACAGATGATTTATTCCCTTGGAGCCAGAGTTTGTATGTTTCTCTTTACAGATACTATGGCACTTGTGCATTCCAATCAGCATACTTTAGTTACAGAGATCTATCTTGTCTTATTTCTGTTCACCAGGGCTGACAGGCAAATCAGAGTTATGCATGATGTGCATTCCCCTGACCTGATTTGGTGAATTTTTAGGTGACAAAATCTACAGACCTGCTGGCATCAGTTACTTTTTACAAGCTGTAGTTGGCGAATTTTTTTTCATCCCACTATTCCCTATTAAAGAAGTGCCATACTCATTTGATTGCCAGATTTATTTTGTCTAGTTCTCACCATTATTTTCCTTCCAAATTTTGCCGTAATCTTCTCTTTTTCCTACTAGCACTCCATCCCTGGGTTTGGGGCATCTAAAATATTTAAGCAACTTCATTAAAATTCTTTCTCTGATTTCATGTGATCCTAGGCTGAATGAAACAAGCCAATTCAGTATTCTCTCACAAGGTTGGCTTTTTTGGTTGTTTGGATCTCCCTCCCAGGTCCCCCTCTTCCATTTGAAGATCCTGGAGTGATTGTTCTAAACATGGCCAGAACACTGTGATTTGGTGAAGCATTGAAGCACGGTAAAAGGCGTTACCAAAACATCCTCATTCAAAGGACCATGAGGCACAGGAGACAGAAGTCCATGCACTGGTTTGCAAACCCTGTGATGCAAAATCAACTTTGAACTTCTTGACTCTTTTTCACATTTTATGTACAAAATGTCACACAGTTTGTAAGCATTTGTCTACTCCTTCTGAGCAAATAGAGATCTTTGTGAATGTTGGTCATTTAGTAATTCTAGTGTTCTCCTGTTATTTTCTTATCTAATGAATTTTCAAACCACTGAGCAATAAATCCAGCCAGTAAGTTAATGATATACATATGCAAGTATTACTTGCATATCATGTGCCCTTATTTTTTAATCATAAAATGTTATATTCAGTTAAATATTATCCTGAGACACACCGGGTTGAAAGTCACTGCTTTGCAGAAGCCATACTTCCTGTAAACTGCAGATTAAGAAAGGTTCTAAAAGCATCTCTCAGAGAGATGTGTGTAAACACAGCTTGGCCAAAGGCACTTCATGACCAGTACTAGGCAGTTCCAGTAATTATTTTCCAAGTGAGGCCTTTGATAGTAACACAGCCCATGAACAGGCTTATATACATCTGTGTGCTGTATTGCTTTGCTCCAGTGCATACTCAGTCACCCACAGCAAGTGGATGCCAGCGTGGTGATGGCTCTTCTGCTCCACCTGGAGAAGTTTGCATTTCCACCAGCTGGGCTGGAGACAGCGGTTATGAGAAACAAGGTAAGTCTGGTGGGCCTTAGCAGAACTGTGATGCAGTGTGGTAACTCTATGTGACAGCAGAGAGAACTGGGGGGGTGTATTTATGTTAAAAAATGTTTGGGAATTCTTTCTTTTTTGTTTTGTTTACCCTCTTCATTTTTAGAAGAAAAGTTTATTCCAGCTTCAGTTTGATTTTTCATGTTTTTTTTTTTTCTTTCTTTTCCAACATTTGTGAAATACAAGACTCTCATGAATCTTCATATGGTTATTACATTGCAAAGCAAGTATTTCCTCATCCAAATTCAATGAAGATGCAGGAAGTACGTGTTTTTTTCCTTAATTTGTGGGAAACTTGTTTAATAGAATTCAGATTTAATACAAAATACCTAGACCAAGGTATAAGNAGCCCCCCCTTTTTTTTTTTTTTTTTTTTTTTTTTTTTTTTTTTTTTTTTTTTTTTCTAAACAAGGATGGAAATTTTCTTGGATTCATGAACTGATTATCCTAGCTTAATCTTTATCACATGCATTGGTTACAAATACAATTGGTGCTGTTTCCTGTAAGGAATTGATCTAAGTGGTGAGAGTGAAATTTAACTGCTATTGTCTGAGTAAATTTGCATCAGAATTCTAGTATTTCCAGAATATTGTACTACAAAATGCTGCTGCAAATAATTTCATGTCATGTTTTTAAGCCCAGCTGGACACAAAACATCACACAGTTGCTTGCTTGTGGTGGAATGGGGAGGAGAATCGTAGTAAAACTTGTGTGTTGAGATAAGAGTTTATTAACTGAAAAAAATAAAGTAAAATAAAGCAATGGTAAGGGCAATAATGGTAAATAATAATGATAACAAAAAGGAAAACAATACAAGTAACATATGATACAATTGCTCACAGCTCACTCACTGATGCCAGACCTGCCCTTCTTGATCCCAGATTAGCTGTGCTTCCAGCTAACTCCCCTCAGTTTATATAGTAGGCATGACTTTTCCCAGTTGTGCTTTTCCCACATCCACACCTCCCTCGGTTTTGGTGGCTTTCTTTTATTTTTTTTACGGAATTACAGAACATTCTGAGTTGGAAGGGACCCAGAAGGATCACTGAGTCCAATGCTTAAGTGCATGGCTCATATGTATACCATACTAAGCCAACCCTGCAAACTCCTCGCTGGCAGAGCACAAGACAAAGGGAAAAAATAAGTCCTTGCTATAGGATATGTGTGACTTAGCAAAAAATCAAAACATCAGTGTGTTTTCAACACCACTGTCATTATGAATCCAAAGCACAGCACTGAGAAGAAATTAACTCTACCCTAGCTGAAACCAGGACAGATGCATAAGGTAGTTCTTCTCCTTGAGGATTTTTGTTCTGAGTCCAAAGAAATGCTTGGCTTTATCAAAAATTTTAATTTCAACTGAAAAGCTTATCTAAGTTCTCCTACTCACTATGCTACCATCTTTGTTGGGATTTTAAAATTTCAGTTTAAGTATAAAACAGATGGTCTTTAGATGAGCCTGTGTCTATCTGTCCACACTGAAAACTTATAATTAGAGCATGTTAGCAATCACTGAATTCAGCTGAAATCTGTGAGAAAGAGCAATAACTTAAACCCTTGTTCTTCAAATTACAATTGTGTGTTCAGTTACATAAAGATTTTCTTCCTCTCATAAGACTTGCTGTTTTATCCAAACAGGATGCAGAGATCTGTTTGGAGCAGGAGTCTAGAATCAGCTCTAGGTTACTTGATTTTTATTTCTCTGCAAATAAGATAATTATTAAGATTGTACTGGATATCAGCACATTTTTGTAAGTTTCCTGTGCTGTACAAAAATGTATTAAATGGCAATGGCTGAAATGCTTGTTGAATTCCCTGACATGTCTAACACATCAACATATTTTTATCACTTGCACACGAGGTGGTTATGCTAAGTTCCACTGCCTAGACTTGAAATCCTCATTGTGGTTGGTCCTGGTTTCCCTAGAAAAGGGCATTTACTCCAGGCAGAATTTTCTATTTTAATTGCAGAATATGGAATAAGAGGTGCATTTTTCAATAACCTTTTATGGAGGTTTTTTACACTCGTCTGTTGAGGGAATGCAACTATAGGCAAATGCTTATATGAAAGTAGAGAATTAAATGTTTCTCCAAAGACTAGTATAGAGAAATGAGCCTATGGTCTCTATAAAACTAAATATGAAATTATATTGTATTTCATGTCAATGAGACAGAGGTGTAGAACTAGGCTTTGAGGGACAGGCTCAGGCTGGGACTGCTTGGAATAATGCTCTGGATTAATTTAGGAGATAAGTCAGCTGTCAGACATGAAGATACAGATCAGGCTGTCAAATCAAAGATTTGTCCTGCAGCCACTCTTTCTTGGGATTTGGGATGATTGCAAAATTATTTTTCTGCTGAGGTTTCAACTCCTGTTGGTGACAGGTTCCTGCTTTTTTGCCTGGGCTTTGCTCAGATTTAAGGAAGCTCCTGAAGTGAAAATATATAAAAATTGGAATTCCAGTTTTTATTGTTCATTTGGTCTTCATACTGCAAAATATTTGCCACGAAATTAATTATAACAAAATACACTTAAATATATTTTGCTCCCAGAATATTCCAAACTGAGATTTTATACACATGAACACTTGAAATAGAACCTTTAACTGTAGTCTGTTCCTGTGAGAGTTGAATTTTTTTTCTTAGAAGTTTAGATTTTTTGTTCACAGGAAATTCGGCAAAAATTATCTAAAAAATGCCACACATTTCTTCCTTCTGAACTTTTCCTCTCTAAGCAGTGACTTTACCTCTGTACATCCATCTTCCAGTAAATTTACATTGGTTTGCTTTGAAGTTATATTTTCTGTGAAAATGAATATTGCTTTGGAATATAATGAAGTATCTTTTAAAATTTAAAATAAATTTAAAATTGCATAATTCTTGCTATTTCATGCATATTAATTTGCAATTGTATTTTCAGGTATGATAAAATTCTTGGAGAAATGTGCTTTGGTGCATCTCATGCAATGTCAAGCAGATGCACTTCAGCAGTGTTAGTGCTTTTGATGAACTTCTGACATGCCCTTTAACCACTTAAAGATGTAAGGAATAAAAGCAGCAATAAAAAGTTGGTTGATGACTCAGCCAATCTGCACATTAACTTGAGCCTGGAATGCTTGTGTGAATTATTTCTTTTTTCCCCTCACTCACCTTGTAATTAATTGTTGCAGTACACTGACTTGAATATGAAAGTCGTGAAATTGACCATTGTAGTGTGACTATCAAGGCTGCAGTTGCAACTTTATTTAAAATGACTAGTGAACTATGATAATACAGACTAGATCCAAAGCATTAGCAGGGGCCTAGAGAAGACACCAATTTGAGAGGGAGTGTGAAGGCATTGAAGCTCTTGTGTTTAACCAGAATCCCAATTAGAAGGCAGGGTCTTAGCCACCTTCACCTTAGCCACCTAAGACAGTCACAAAATCTGAAATCTGGAGAGAGTACCATGGTACTGGCCGCTCCACTTGGGCTGAAGCTGCAATAAATTTGTTCCTTACAGCTGCATCTGCTTTGACTTCTTTTTTAATTAAATCCTTCCACCACTACAATAAGTGTTTTCAAGGAATGGGTCTGTCCAGCCTGTCAAGCACATCCAAACACTTTCAGCTTGGACATGATGCAAAAACCAGCATCTGTCCCTCCATCCCAGTAAGCAGTAATTTGTCTGGTCCCATACCTATCTCAAATTGCCTAAATAAACTTGTACACCAAACTGGGTTCTGTTCCAGAAAGGTGTTCTGCCACCCTTTTCCAACCTATGCTGCTCTACAGGGGAATCTGGAAAGATGAAAATCGCTCCTTCGTCATCACAGTGTGACATGTATTGAATGAAATACGACAAGGCAAGTGGGGACACTATGCCATTCTGAGGATTCATTTTGTCTCTTGTTTGAATGATGTGGAATCAAAAAATAAAACAAAAACTTGCTCTCTGATTACATCTTGGTGTTAAGTCTTTGGTTTTTTATGCAAGAACTCTGGACAAATTCTTCACCTTAGAGCTGCTGTGTATTTTAAGAACAATCTCTGCATATAAGCTATATTAGCTTGGAGATTTTCCTACAAAAAGGTAACTACACACATCCTTGTGATGAAATGAGAATATATTATAGTAAAAAAATATAAATGGATGATTTTGGATTTGGTTTGGTGAAGGAAGGACTTGGTTGTTTGTTTGTTTGTTTTTTTTTTTCCTGTGTTCATTTTCAGTTGTCTCTCTTTCACTGCACTATTTCTCTTTGTTCATGATTTAAACATTATGGTATTTCTCACTTTTTTTTCCAGGGTGCTGTTCAGAATGTTTCTGTGTGATAGCTAAATAGCAAGCAAAGGTGAAAAAAAAATCCTTTTGCTTCTGTTTTTAAGCATTTTATTTTTTGTTTGTTTTCTTCTGTTCAGGTACCTCCTGGAACAACTGTGATTTTGAAACCAACCTATGTGAAGTTCTCCCTAAATTAAATTTACAGCCTGGCTGGATAAGAAGAAATGGTCAATCTGGCATGGGACCACCATACTCTGACCACAATGGGAATGAGAGTGGTAAGACTCCTCACATTCTTTGAGGAAACCATGGACTCTTGCAAATTATGTAGTTTTCTATTTGATTTACTAAATCATGTCAATTTCTTGATTGTTCAATTATATTCTGCAACATGTTTCCTGAGTATATTTGTCTTTGTTTTAAGGTGATTGCAATTACAATAACCCAGATTTTAAGGGGGGAGGAGAAAGACAGTATTCCAGTAAGCAATTCCTGTTACCATAGAGGAGTAAATAATGAGTTTTGAAAGATGTGTTTATCTACCAGAGTGATCTTTACTTGTTTTGGAGCTATTAGGTGATAAATTCAGTCTTGATCATTGCAAAGTTTAGAAATTTTGAGACGTATTTTCATGTTTTCTTGGACTGTAAATGCCTGGAATGTGTGTATCCATTATCTGTGCCTAATATTACTACACTAAGTATTTTGAGCCAAGAGGACTTTGTATTTGGAGACAGGATGAACTTTGATAGTCTGTTTTCAAGCCAGCTTCTTCCTAAATCTTGTTAGGATTCTACTTTAGTTTGAAGAGTCTCTCTCAACTAAGTAACTCATTTTCTCTGTCCTCAGATAAAATATACCATTTATACTTTTCTTATGGCCAAATTAACCCTGCTTTTTCTTTTGTGATACATACTGTAATACAATGGCTGTTTAGTTCTCCATATTTTCTATTATTCTCTTTCCCTTTTTCTCCACCCACACCCTCTCATCTCTCTTTGGCACAAGCAGGGCTTTGGCAGCCCTCATGGAGAGCACCTGAAAGCAGACATGGAATGTTGGAGCATGTACAAGGAGAGAATCCTATGTGGGGTGCAAGTGTTGTTGTGATTAGCCCAGGTGCTTTACACCCCATTCGCAAACTGTGATGATCTGGGAGTGTGGAAATCTGCACTGTTCTAAAGTAGCATCTCCCACATGTTGCAAAAGCCATCAAACAGAAGTTCCTCATAATGATGAGTATAAATTGGTGGTTTTGAGGTGAATGTATGGAAAACTTGCTTAGAAATCAGCAGATGAAAATGAAACCCAAATTAATTTTTTATTGAAGAAAACAGCAAGGAAAAATCCCACTCTAGGTTTTCCTGCAAGTTCTCATTTCACAGTGGACAGTTTTCATGATACTCTGCAATTAGGAAATTTAATGTGTGCGATGTACTTGTAGCAACTTCAGATTTTGCTTGTGTGTATCTCAGAAGCACAACCTGCTGTGCATATTATGCTTCCAAAGGTAAGTTTGCTCTTAAATAAATGTTGATTTAAACCAATGTTGGCAGAAAAATTTGAGCAGCTACCAAAATTATTTCATGAACACAGGCTTTATTTCAAGTGTGCAAGTTGTGCATTAAAAAAAAAAAAAAAAAATCTCATTAAGAAACACATTAAAAAGCCCCCAAAAGTATAATGGAATACAAATATAGCAAACTCTTGGCTAGAATCAAAATAGGCTAGTCTGGCAACAGTCTTGCTGTAGTTGGAGTTTCTAGAATTTGTGCATGATTGCACAATGTGTAGCACACACCACATCAGGGTGTAGCAAACGACAGAAAGATACTCTAATAATCATAAGAAACTTGTGGGGAAGGGAAAATTTGACTTATATATGGCCAAAGCCAGCAAAAGATTGAGAGTCATCAACTGAAGTGTTTGCTGCACATGAAGCAAACTGTGCAGCCACCTGTATTGTTCACATTTGCTTGTTTTGGGCCTTCAGTCTCTGTTGTATCTGCCAGGTTGGAATTGTGCAGTGATCATGTTAATCTAAGTTATTTTATTTAGGTAGCAGGAAGCTTGAATACTTGTATCTATTCAGCTTTTTGAGAGGCTGTGTACTCAAATCAATGAACTGAGTACCTAAGGAGACTTAAATGCGTTGTATTAATATGCTTTTATTTCTCTACCTGGAGAATGTCTAAACTGTACTTTCATTTTCTAAATGCTGATTCTAATAGCCTCGGAAATATTTATCTTCTTATGGCAGTGAGCCAAGTTTTCCCACTGCTGGTGACTCAACAGACTATGTAATCACTTTTATGCTGGTTCCTGCTTAAAATCCAGAAATTACTCTCTATTGTGACAACTGAGCTATGATCTACGGTAGAGTGCTAAAGGGAAGACTTGCTGTCATCAGAATAAAACACACATTGGCAGAAAAGCATATATCCCTTGGTAAACATAACTCTTTGGAAGATTTAATAATTGAAGATATAATAATTTACTAGAACCTAAAATATTTCTTTAGGTCTGTCTCTTGTGGATCTTTTTTTTTTTTTCTTCACTTGAATAGACCAGTGACAACTACTTTAAAAGAACTCCAAAACAAAGCACAACCTGATTTTACTAAAAGAAACTATTCTCTATGCAGAGGTCTAATGTGAGATGGTTGTTCAAAGAATTTCTTAAAATTACTATTACTTCCCTATCTGTGTAAAACTTAAAATTCCTATGGCAGGTGAAAAATATTTTTTTTTTGTTGTTTTTGCTTTTAGACACATTCTTCTTTAGAGAACTAAAAGAAAAAAAAATCAAAATATCATGGAAGCTAGCATCCAGTATAACAGATTGGAGTCAGGGACAGGGCTTTGCAGAGACACCATGCCATCTGTTGTGGGTAGGAACAATACCCTTTCATCTGGCATGCTCTGAAAGTGCTGCCTGAGCAGTCAGGAAAGGTCTAAAACCTGGGGGCAGCATGGCCATTGCTCTGGTAGCAGGCAGCAAAATGCTTCTCTGTGGGGGATTGCTCAGCTGGCTCCAACCCTGAGCTGGGCTGGTGGTGCTTCATCAGCGGCTTTCCAGTTCCACACTAGGATGAGAGGTCAAGATGGGTAGTTTAATAAATTAAGTATTTAGGTATTTTGATCTGTCCTCTGATATTAATATATTAATCTTCATTTTTAGATTTTTTTTTTCCCCTGGAGTCAGGCTTGGCCTTTTTTCTCCTACATTTTCCTTCTTTCATTAGCATGTTAATGTCAGAGGACAACAAGTTACTTGACTTTGTTTGGGAAGGGGAAGAGAAGAGAAAGGAAGAAAAATAATTAAAAATACATTGAGTCTTTTTCTATTCTTTATTTTTCATCTTGTGTCCTTAGTATCTAACATCTCTGAAATCTTTGTGACCAGGAAGAGCCAAATTTTGACTTGTAGTATTTGATATCCAAAAATAGGGTGGTTGCCTTCCATCTGTTATAAGATCTGGATCAGTATTGCCAGGAAGAGACACAGTCAAAGGGCATGGCAACAACCATAGTTCACTGACTCCTCTTGAGCCATTCCACTTTCAAATGAAGCAAGGAATTTCATTGTTTTGTAAATGAAAGATAATGGTATATTTAATGCCAACTTTAAAATTCTGAAGACCAGTTTTTATATTGTGAATTTGTACAGGGATACCACATCTTTCTCTCAATTTTCCAAGCAGCCAGACACCACCAGTTTTCAACCTATAAAAACACCACAGTCTTCTCTCCCTTGTTCCACGACCCCCTGAAAGACCTGAACTGTCATTATAAATATGCATTGTTGTTCAGAGCAGTTGGATGTTTAGGCATGAAATATATTATCTACTCAATGACTGGAGTTTGAAGTCTTTCTGAGATCAGCTTTCTGAGTTAGCCTAATTTTGTCCCAAAATGTTGCACTTCTGAGTATTCAAGGCATCACCGCATGAAACATTTTGGAATCCTGCTAAAAATTTTATCTGGAACATGAAGCAATACCATGAAAATATTGAACATGAAAAAAAAGCTCGGAAGACAATGGCTACAAGTATTATTAATAATTTCTGGGGAAACAATTCTAGTTGTTTTTTTAGTTATTAATTTATACCTGTGCATATTGTTCTTGTTTTATTGTTGGGTTTTTTCCAACCTTCTAAGTTTTCTCTTTTTATTCCTTTTAATAGCTTATTTCCTCTCATTGTCCTCTGAAATGCAATCCTCTTCTGCAGCTTTAAGGACAAATGTTTTCCTTCCAACTGATGAACACCTCTGCCAGGTATTTTGATGTACATTCTTTGTATTACATTGTTTGCCATAGTATTTCCCTGGAATAATCAGACCTTCTTCTATTTCCTAGATTAGATTTCATTATTGGGTCAGTCAAATGAGTGGAACATTTATGGTGGGGCTTCAAAAGCACTCTGAAGATACTGTTACAAACATCTGGCAAGTTTCAGGAGAACTGCGAAATCAGTGGAACGTAAATACCATCACAATCAATAGCACTGAAAAGTATGAGGTTAGTAAATTGAGGTTACTGTAAAGGACATTTCTTAAGTGGTTTATAAATTGTGGACCTTTTTAATAGCACTAAATATTTTGTAAATGAGAAGAAAGCATAATCATGAGGTAAACAAGAAAAAACCCATTTTGAAGATCGTAGTTTGCATTGACAAATACAGCTTGTTCTTATCTACTAATGGTGATAAAACTGACACCAAACTTTGCTTAAACTGGGCTTATGTCTTAAATAGAACAGTCTCATTGAGCCATAAATTATCCACCAGGCCACAGAGGTGATATACTTGTGATCTTAACTTTCAATATAGTATTCTCTTAGCCTCAGTCTAACTGGACTGATAAACTCAACGTTTCATTTATATAGGATATTGCATTTTATACTATGAGATTCTGTTTCATAGGGGTACTGCAGGTGACAAACACTGTACTTAACTATTAATTGCAGTTTTGAGGTTTTGTTACAGAACACATGCAAATGGTTTAATTTTGCTCAAAGATACTGAAAAGCAATGCAAATATCATAGGTTATTTAAATGTTTTTTATATGTGCATTTACAATAAACATTAGCATGGTAAATGTAACCTAGGGCTATAATATTGTGGGTGATGTACACTCACTGCTATGCATAATGCTGGAGAGAAAGTGGGGAGCAGAGAAGAAAATGAGAGCCCTTTCCTGCTACAGCAGTTAGTGAGAATTGCTTAGCATACGAACCTGAAGGCATGGCAGCACAACCTCGTTTCAATAAACAAATGAGTAACATAATTACTTGACTTCCATATTGTGCTAAAACATCCAAGAGGATCTTGACTGTTGAAGTAATACTGACCTGCTCAACTCTTCCGAGAATGTATACTGCAAAATAGCTGTACCCAACTCAACACAAGTATCAACTTTTTTACTGCTCAGTAACTCACCTCTACCTGATAAGAGTGTATGTATAGCAATCTGAGGTTGTATTGGAAGGGTTTACTTCAAGATTTTTTTTTTTCATCATTCATATTACTTGGAAAATTGACTGAGTCTGGGAATGGTAAATATAATACGGCATCTACTTCCCCTTGCTAGGTCAAATCCTAATTAGATTATTGCTTGCAAACCTGGTTATCCTTTGGCCTCTATCTAGTGAACTGATGGGCAGAGTCCAGCTTTAAAGAGGCAGGTGTCAAACTTCCTGCAGTAATCATTAAAATTGACTTAAGAAACACAGCTCAGCACCTCACAAAACCTAGTCTGAAGGTGAGCAAATTTTCTTCTGTTTGCACATTTTGGTCCAGTGACAACTTGCAAGATATCACTGTCATACAAGTGAATGCAATTCACTTGCCCTTTTGCACTTGTTCTTTTATATGACAAGATATTTAGCCTACACGGATACCTGTGGCATTTTTCAAGATAAAATTTTGATTATAAATGTTTTTATGGAAAAAACGATGAGAGACAATTTTTATTTGGATGTACAAATCACTTTGAAACAGGGTGCTTTAATGATTTTGTCAGTTTTAAAAACACATTTGAAATTATATTCTGTAACTCTCATGATCCTTACTTAGATTTTAAGGC
Source organism: Aegithalos caudatus (assembly GCA_013389925.1). Lineage (NCBI taxonomy): Eukaryota > Metazoa > Chordata > Aves > Passeriformes > Aegithalidae > Aegithalos > Aegithalos caudatus. The sequence continues at coordinate 125,959 of WEIU01009283.1, read as the reverse complement.
ATTTTACTGTGATTTTCAGATCCTTCCTGGTAAATTCTATTTTAATCTTGAGTTAGATGATTGGACTATCTATCTGTGCTCAGGTGAAAAAGCCACAGATGTGTGAAAAAGCCAGGATGATAATACTCCACAGTTGTTAAATGTGTGATTAGAGTTCTCATATTTTCAATAGGTACTTCATGGACTTAACTGGCAAATACTGTGTGCATTTTTGTTTTGTCTGTGACACTGGTAAACTCTGTTTCTTGTTGATTTGCTTTTAATCTCTTTAGGTTGTCTTTTTGGGAATGGTGGAGACCAAGAGACAAGGTGAAAGTGTTGCCATTGATGATATCACCTTTAGTGAAGGATGTTCTATAGCACGTGGTAAGAATACGTGTTTTTCAGGAGCCAGGTCATTTTATATTGTCTTTTCCTTGGATTAGAAGAGAAAAAACAATGGAATTGTTTCGCTATTCAAAGGCTTTTTTTTTTAACTCTTTAAGTGTTTTCATTTGGCTCATTTTCATTTCCCTAAGCAATCATATGTCTTTTCACATATAAACACAGCTACAAAGAAAGACAATAAATACTTCAAGTAATCTGATACATTATAAATGTAGGTCTCAGTGGGTAAAAAAGATCTACTGTTTTTGGCTGAAGAGTTGATGTGTTCAGCCAGTTCAGGCAAAGCTTTGGAGCTGGCTAGAAAGATTCCCAATGCACTTGTGTATTTCTAAATGCATGGAGGTCCTGATCCTCAGCTGTGGAGTGGGGTTATGCTGTTCTGCTCTGCTGCATCCAAGAGCTGCTATGTCATGCTGGTCGTCTCTGCAGTCAGACCATCCCTGCATGTCAAGATTCTTTAGCAAAACATTTCCTATTTCCCTTTTCAACCCAATGTATTTTCATGGAAAAGGAATGTCACCCATCCTAGCATAAATTAAGTTGCTTGCTGCTCTGTATTACACAAGAGTATTGCCCTCTGGCACCTATGTCACAGCTTCAGGTGAGTGCAGTTCTGAGACAAAGCACTTCCTTTGTTTTTCTTTATTTTGTTCTTGGCATGGGCACAGAGGATTTAGACTTTAAACTTAACTCAAGATATGAAGTGCAGTGTTTGACACAGACCAAGCTAGGTTATGTGGTTGGTTTTGTATGTACCATACTCCTAAATAATGCTCTCTGCATTTCCTCATAGGAAAAAAACTATTGAAAAGATGCACATGAATATTAAAATGTTAGAGTGCTAAGCAATTTTAAGGAGATCTCATTAAGAGCAAGATACAAACCCTAATTTAATGATGCCAGCAGGCATATAGATTTAGATTTCTATAATTCTAGAAATCTATGTACTTGTTTCATCAGTTCCTGCAGGAGATCTATTTGTAAAATACATTGAGGTTTTCAACAAAGTCCTTCTAAAAAAAAAAATTCAAACCAAAAAAACTCACCTATGAGATGAAACACTGTCTCAAAGAGATGGAAAAGGAAAAAAAGTAAACTGATGTATGTTCTCACCATATCTTATAAATCTAGGTGTTAAACTTACCTTACACTGCAGCTGTTGAACTCCGTGCTGTAGTTTATGGACTGAACTGCTGCACTGTCAAGTGCCTCAGGTATATTCTAATAAGAGCCAGTTCTTATCCTGTGTTTCCTCATTAGGAGAAGTCAGCTTCATTAGGTGACATCTAAATGACTCACAGCAGCCAAAAACAGGGTCAAAGAATTTTATTTTTCTCCCTGAAAGAGGAATGTTACTACTGAACATTTTCCAATAATTAAAACAAAAGGTCAGACTAATGGTTGGTTGAATTTGAAATATTTTTTTCTCTAGTCCTTATGGAATGTCTGGATAAGTAGACTTTTAATGAAAGCACTTTAATTTCATGAAATCCGTAGTTAAAACTTGCATTTTTAATGTACCCTTCATGATTTTTAATCCCAGTACAAATGCACATAAGAGATGACCTGGGCATTTGTATTCATTAGTATGACTATATTTTTAGGGTTGTGAATAAAATATCTTAAATTTTTGTGCTTTCAGAAGTTTCTTGGTGTAAACTGTGATGGTCAAATATAAAAGTAATTTCATTATGCTTTAGGTTCTTTCTTACCTTCTATCCCTCCCCTGTCTCCCAAACTGTCCCACTTCAGTCTGTTGTCCAGTTCTGCTAAAGGCTGAACTTCACGCATTGAAAAACATGCAACTAAAACCCTATATTCAGTACAGCAATTTAAGACACTCTACAGTTTGTAGTTTTCCCAACAGCTGCCAAATAGGGTTTTTTATCACTCAAAAACCACACAGCTCTTTATCATACATTTGAATACAGGCTGCAGAAAAAAAATACTTTGGTTGTAAAATAGAAATATTGAAGTTACTTTCTGAAACACATGTAATGCAAAATCGCCTTTAATTATACCTTTAGTCGACCTTCTGTTCAAAGGCTTCATATTCTTATCCAAGTGGCTGCTCTGCAGAATTCCCTCTCAACTCCTAAAGAATTATATATGTGAAGAACCCCACTAAGTCTGTCCTTCTGATCTCTACTAGAGATGAAAGCAAAGAGCTCCAAGGCATGAAAGTGGAATGCTGTAAGGGAGAATGAGGCTTTTGTCCTCCTTAAGTCACTTGTAACACAGAAGTGACAAAGCTTCTCTGCAAAGTTATGGGATTTTTTTCAGAAAAACTGAAGTAATTATATATGTATTACTTATAGTGTGTAAATTTTGACAAAAATCCAGTATGAATACTTCAACTGACAAAATCTTAATTCCTTATTTAATTCTAATCCTGCAAAGATGTAGCCTTTAATAATACAGAAGCAGGTATTTGAGATAAACCACTACAGGGACGAGAGTCAGACAATCCAAAATAGTAATCTTACAGTTGTCTGACATGCTGTGGCATTAAGAGCTGGAAAACGGGTATTTTTTCAAAACAAACAAAACCTCAAAAATAATAAAAAACCCTAAATTAAGAAACCCACAGAATTACTCAAAATATTTTGTATCATTACTTCAAAAGCATTAAAAGAAGATCTTGATTCCTTTTGAGAGAATTTGCAATTTTTTTTTTTTTTTTTATGTTGGAATTTAACAAAATCCATCCTTTTCCAGACCCTGGTGGAATTTTGCATCTTCCATAGGAAACAAGCTTTTGACATGCTCTTGCTCACATAATAAACATGGTTTGGAAACAGTGCACATTTATTTAGCACTGGCACAAGAAGAAATGAAAGGTTTGCAGCACTTTCTGGACAGGCCATTTCACTGAGGTGTCAGTAATGTGAATAATACGATGTCTCTTAGATGAAGGAGACAGTAACATCTCTGTAAACAAACCTGAAACTTCTTTCTCTGTACAGTTAGGAATGTTTTCTCTGAGATATCCTGACTGCTATTTAATAATGTGTTTTAACCAGGAGATTTCCCCTGCAATAACATTAAGAAGTGGAACTTCCATTGTCATACAGTAATCCTGCTCAAAATCCTGATCATTGCCAAAGGCAACTAGATTAGTCAGGCATGCTGTGCCCTTAAAAAGCTCTCAAAAATATGTGGTGATGCATTCAGAACCTTTCTGTCTCTAAAAAGAAGTATTCTATTACAAGTATTGTGGAGATGCTGCTGAGTTTAACCTCAGTTAAAAGTGATTTTTCTGTAGCTATCACCTAGAAAAGTAAATAGGTGTTTCTTATTATTACATGTCAGTTTTTATGTTACCTGGCAACTCTCTCTGTGGAATTGAATTTGTGAAGGTTGTGACGACTGGCTAACATAAATAGCACTCCATTGCTTTGAAAGAAGCATCTGTCTTGAGGGAATGATTTCTTAGAATACTTAAAGATGGCAGGCTGAAATACAGGACAGCAATCAGGGATACATACACAAGGCTTTTGAAGTAACCTTTTGAAGAAGCAGAAATGTTGTCAAGGGGTTTAGTAAGCATAGTTTTCTAATGGGGAATAGTCTCATAAGTAATGACCTCTTAAGAAGTGATTGTTTGTCTTTTAGTAACACAGATGTTCAATTTTGAGCTTGGCCTCTGCAAGTGGCACTCAGACCAGGCAGCTGAGCCTGCTCAGTGGGCACGGCTGCAAGCCCAGCACAAGATTGCCTCCTGTTCCTTCCTGGAGGATGCAAGCAACAACACTGAAGGTGGGGATTTAATTTAACTCAAAATTGCTAGCTGTCATGAAGAATAGAGTGCTTTTTTATGCCAAGATAGTGCCTCAATGCTAAGACAGAATTACAAAAAGTAATTGTATGTATTTTGTACTTAAATTAGGTTTTGTTTTGGCTGTTTAATAAGGGCATTGTGAGCACTCCTGCTGGTAAGACAGAAAATATTTAATTGTAAGAATTAATGAATTTTTTTTCAGCTATTCATGAAATGTTTTAACGTAAGAATTCCAATATAAATTAATAGCTGATTTATTCTCGAGTTTATTCTTTGCATGAGATCTGTGCAAGAATTTGGTGAAATTAAATCAAGTCACATCCATCTAAGCCCACAGCCCTTATGTGGGGTTTTTTTTTTTCTGTTTTGTTTTGATTTTGATACTTGGCAGTTTGACTTGTGTAGTACTAGTCTGCTTGAGTATACAGTCTGGAAATACATTTTAAACTTCTTTTTAGGGCAGCTGTTAAAAAAATTCTAGAAAATAGTGTGCTACCTTTAAAATAAATAATATTAGCCCAGCTGCAATTTTAAGAAGTAAAGGGCATCACTTGTTTTTGAGGTTACTGTCTGTCTATGGGTTTATGGGAGATGTTTTTGAAAGCTTAGTGGATGTAAATCTCTAAGTGTTGTATTGTGAGATGGAATTGTCTTGCTTGCTAAGTGTTTGCCTGTTACTGAGACTGTCTTCAGCAGGGTCAAGCACTGCTAGTTGTAATAAAACAGTCTGTGATGCAGCTTTGAAGAACTGATATTGTGGAGATTACTGCTTGAACTTTGAACCCACAGAAATTGAGCACATCTCACTGATGGAAGCAAAATGAAAGTTAGATATTGTTATTATTTTGAAAAAAATATTTAAAAAATAAATTTAACATGCATTTCAATACAGTCTAGTAACCGTAAGTCAAATTATGATTCAACATCAAGGAAAAGTATCTGAGTGTATACACTATGTAAAAATTAATTTTTGCAGGTATGTATGAGGGAGTGCATAGAATAAAGCAGATATTTTCCCCCTTAAATGTGAGGAGAAGAGTCATATCATCTTCCAGTTTCCACTGGGGTATCCAACAAAAAAGAGACTTTTCATTAGATTTTATTTGAGAACCTCCCTGAAAATCATTGTATCTGTGCCACACCTTAGCATGACATCTTAAGGGCCAGTAAGAGGTATGGATTTCCCTTTTTTGGCAATATTGAAAAAAGATACTAAAATTCTGTAAGGGTTTTTACAGGAACATATTACAAGCACTGTCTGTGGAAAGAGAATATATTTGGGAATGATTCCTGCATATGTGCTTGGGCATTATTATATGGATATGCACAGTCACCTGAGTAGGATGAATTTTCCCAGCTGCCTGGGGACATTCCCCATGCTTCTAAGTCATAAAGAAAAATGAAAATGTGTGAAGAAACAAGCATCAAAATGACACACAGAATTTAATTCATCATGAACATTGAAAAGTATTGAAAAACTGAACTATGTTTTCTGACCTCTCAATAGATTCAGTATTTCTATTCATTCAGATGTGTTGAGACATAAATGAAGAGGTCAAATGTAAAATAAATTCTAAAAGCTAAAGAAATGGTATGCAAACTGAAAAAAATACTGTACTTGAGGGCTCAAACTTGCAGTGCAAGCAGAGCTTGACTAAGCTTTATATTCTGATTTTGATAAAAGCTTTCTCTTCTGTAAATAGAAGAGAGGTAAGGAATAAATTATAAAGAGGCCTAAACAATGATATTTATAAAGAAAAGATTTCTTATAGCCGTTGAATAATCTTCCCCTGCTAGTATCTCAAAATTTAATAAAATACTTTCTGTCCTTGTAAGACTTTGTGTTTGTTCCTTTATTGCTTTGTTTCTCCAGTTTTGTATTGTGGGCAATTTATCTATGATTTTTCCTTTATTTTTTCCTATGGTGTCAGAAGTTCTTACAGAGGTTTTATATTCCTATGTAATACTGTTCAGAAAGTACTTTTTCCTTGTTTCCTTTATTGATGTTTCATATATTCTATCGTAGTTTCTATAGTTTACATTTCTTACATTGGATTAAGCAGAAACAATCACAATACTTGCATAAAATACATTCCTTAAAGAAGATTAAGAATTGTTTTTTGGACACAGGATCATTCTGGATACTTCATAGGACTTTGGTTTATTTAGAGTATTTGCCTTCTTGTCAAAAAAACATCAACTCCTCTTTGTCCTGCTTTTAAAGATTCAAGTACTTGAAAGAGGGGAAAGAATGTCAAGTATCACTGGGCTCAGAAACGAAAATTGTATGGTTTTCAATAGCATCAGAGAACTCTGAAGTTAGATAAACAACTGATAGCATACCTTCTAGTGTTGCATATTTCTCTTATGCACAAGATAGTAGTCATAAAAATGTAGATGCTTTTTTCATGTCTGTCAAAGAGAAATCTGGCTTAAATCTACAATATTTCCTTGTATAAAGGTTAGTTGTTCTGGCACAAAATTACAAGATCTACTCCAAGGAAATTTCAAGAATATATTACAGTGTAAATCATTGCATAGCAGAAAGAGTAAGTAGGCAACAGAAGGAAAAGAACATAGTCCTTTATAAAAAAGAGCATTTTTCTTGTGAAATGACACTTTTTTCCTTCACCTTGAGATTGTGTAACATTTGCATTTGAGATAAGTTGTATTTAGAGAAATAAACACAGAAACTGCAAACTTAAGACCTTTAATTAATCCTTGTTTATTATTTTAATAGTTGCTGCAGAAGGCAGTAAAATATTCAGTAACTCAGGAGGCAGGGGAAAGAGCTGATATATTTAGTAAAAAATATTTAGCCTTTTTATTTCTGAAAACTAATAGACACTGTTGATGGGATGGAGAACTCCTTTAGATCTCTGCAGGAATGCTTTTATAAGGGCCAGCAGGTCAAGAAGAGCACAAATTGCTTTTCTGCTTCAGGTGGAAAGACAATATGCTTCCAACATTTTTTGCAGAAGTTCTGTCTGAGAAGTAAAGACCTTGATTACACGGTGGAGATCTGGCTGCTTCCTGTAGCAGTAATGCAGATGACCTTTTTTTGTTTTGTTTTGCTGTAAAAANTTAATAGGAATCAGATGACATCCAAGTCACATCATCAGCATGATTATCAGATTTCGTTCTTTCTGGGATGGGTCTTTGGTGTAATTATATGAGAGCCATCCTTATTTTTAAAGATTGAGAAAAAAAACTTTTGTGAAAAAGTGACCTTTATTTTCTTTCCTCGTTTCTTCAGGCCATTTCGAGTGGTTAGAAGTTAATTACAGTGCATTAAATGAAAGGGCATATCTAAACAGCTCCATGTGTCATTGTTCCAGCAAGAATTGCCAGTTTCAGTTTCACTACTCCATGGCAGATAGCAGTGGTCTCAAGGCAGTACTGTTTATGAATCAGGTAAGGAGAAATGTGTTCGATTTCCAAAAGGTAAAGCTATGGCAGCCCAGGTGTTACCAGACAAAATACAAGATACACCTGCTGCTACATCCTGTCTCCTGAGTCTGTTTGTGCAAAAAGTGACGTGATCCCATTCCACTGGTCTGTGCAATTGCAAAACCTGGGTGTTGGCCAGCTATGAACTAATTTGATGGGTGAATGTTCTGCAATAAGACTTCAAGTACAAACCCAGCTACTACAGAATTAAATGAATTTCAGATTTCGGGGGCAGGGGGAATCTATTGTAACAACTTTTCTAGCCNTGCAGGAATGCTTTTATAAGGGCCAGCAGGTCAAGAAGAGCACAAATTGCTTTTCTGCTTCAGGTGGAAAGACAATATGCTTCCAACATTTTTTGCAGAAGTTCTGTCTGAGAAGTAAAGACCTTGATTACACGGTGGAGATCTGGCTGCTTCCTGTAGCAGTAATGCAGATGACCTTTTTTTGTTTTGTTTTGCTGTAAAAAGCATATTTCCTGGGAACCACAGTGGGAAGAAAGCCCAGTGTCCACATACATTTGTCATTAGATATTGAATGGTTGTAAATGTAAGGGGGCTGAGCTGGGGCTTCTTGCAGGTTTTAGCATGCAAAGTAAAAACTTTGAGATGCTACTGACTAATGTAGTTCGTGGTTCCTGGGGTACTGGTGAGTAAAATGAAGATATATATATATATNAGTGGTTAGAAGTTAATTACAGTGCATTAAATGAAAGGGCATATCTAAACAGCTCCATGTGTCATTGTTCCAGCAAGAATTGCCAGTTTCAGTTTCACTACTCCATGGCAGATAGCAGTGGTCTCAAGGCAGTACTGTTTATGAATCAGGTAAGGAGAAATGTGTTCGATTTCCAAAAGGTAAAGCTATGGCAGCCCAGGTGTTACCAGACAAAATACAAGATACACCTGCTGCTACATCCTGTCTCCTGAGTCTGTTTGTGCAAAAAGTGACGTGATCCCATTCCACTGGTCTGTGCAATTGCAAAACCTGGGTGTTGGCCAGCTATGAACTAATTTGATGGGTGAATGTTCTGCAATAAGACTTCAAGTACAAACCCAGCTATTACAGAATTAAATGAATTTCAGATTTCGGGGGCAGGGGGAATCTATTGTAACAACTTTTCTAGCCTTCTTCATGTTATGGAAATAAGAAAAGAGGTTCTTTTGTCTATGGAGACATATTAAAAAAGAAAGTTGTTGACTCAGGTTAACTACAAAGTTCTTGATTTAACACCTGCTTTGCTTTGCCTTGCCCAAGTGTTAGAGCAGTATTTTTTCTATTCTTCTACCTATTTGTAGATAAAAGAGCCCTGCCAGAACGAAACGCAAATGTCAGTTGAGCATTGCTAACTATTTCCATATTTCTTACCTCCCCTACCTTGTGAGAATTTCTAATATTAGGATGTTCTCTTTTGGAAGTCTGGTTTAATAGGTTAGTATAGATGTTTTGCACTGCTCCTTAATGAAAGCAAGAGCAGTAGAACTGCTCTCATTAAGTTAATGGCTCTCATATCTTGATGCTGGAGTCGAATTTTTATCACCAAGCAATACACATATTTAAATATTAGATCCACTTCTTTCACAGAGAAACCCCAAAGTGTAACACAACCAAAAGGTTTTAAAATAAGGACAGGTATTGGAAATAATTTATTTCTTTCCAATTGTGTCTTTGAATATTCATGAAAACAACTCCAGGCTTTTGCTCATGTTTCATTTATAAAAGCCAATAGTTGTATTTTTCTATGACCAATTACTGTGTCAGGGAATTGTAACATAATCAGTGTTCTGGTCAGAATGCATGGAGTTTTGTGCCATAGTACTTGGCAGTGAATTCCCAGGTATGACAGTCACAGCAACCTTGAGACAGAATAGGAATATTGATTTCAGCTGTTCACCTAAGTAGCATCAATGGACCAAATTTAAGAGTTTTCTTTCCCTGAAAACAGAGCAAATTATGTAAGTGAAAACCATAAGAAAACTGACATCTGAGTTCCCATAGAACTGGGTGCCTAGATTGAATTGATAAAACTGGTCCTTACCTGCTCATTAGAAGAACATTTTCTGGCATTTATTACACCAGTCCACTCTGTTTCCATACATTCTCTTGGCCCTTTTATGTTTTAGATTTTGAATTTCTCCTTCAATCAGAAGTATATTTATTGCACATAGACTTACTTAAAACTGATGTGGATTGCTCATACTGCAAAATTTGCCAGAAAAACCTTCAGAAACATACGCTTCTGCTGGTAGTTTCGGGAGAAATAAAACAGACTCATGTTTAAGACGTTGTAAACTGAAATGAAGAGAGTTGGCTTTTAAACACTTCGCTGCTGAATCATTAGGTTGTTTCTGAACAACAAATGAATCTTCAAAACTACTCAATACTAAGAAACAGAAGTGAGGGTAAAGTGCTTGTTCTGATCCTGGAAGACAGCAGATCTGCTGTCCTGGAAGCTGTCATCCAAAATAACCTCTCAATTGTGTGTACCTTGCAGTTTCCTGCACATCCTATCACTATATTTATTGATCAAAACATCTTGTCTTTAAATAACTCTTGCTAAATCCCAGCACTGATGCCTGACACACCTGGAGGCTGGATTATACCCAATGTACACTTTCAGTACTGTTCTTAGGGGCAAGTGACACAGGTGTTGTAAATTTATCCCTGGCCTTCCTTACTCTTCCAACTGAGAGCAATGATGAGTGAACATATTTTCTAATATAGACATTATGGTATCAGTCGGAAGGCAGGGAATTTAAATTGCTCTTGGGTACAAAGAGGGATAAGGAAAATGAACTCCTTTTGTCAACAGTAACCTGTTGTTTGCTTACATTTTACTTGCAGTCCATGATAATCTGCAGCTTTTCCTCTTTTATTGCTGGCTTGCCAAACTAGTCTTCATTAAACAATTCTGCATTTGACCATTTGATTTTTCACTCTTAATTGGGACTCAAATGTCTTTGAACTTTGATTCTATTTCAGTTTTGGTACTTCTGGCTTAAATGTATTTGTAACATTTTGTGTCTATTCTGGTCCATGTTTCAATTCCCATTTGGCAATATTTACTGTTCAACTAATATAAAATGTTCACAGAATCACAGAACATCCTGAGTTGGAAGGTACACACTAGTGTCATTGAAGTCCAACTCTTGGCCCTGCACAGGACACCCCAAGTGTCACAACCTGTGCCTGAGAGCATTGTCCCAATGCTTCTTGAACACTGTCAGGCTTGTTGCTGCGACCACTTCCCTGGGGAGCTGTTCCAGTGATCAACCACCCTCTGGGAGAAGAAGCTTTTCCTAATATGCAACCTAAACCTCCCCTGATACAACCTCAGACCATTCCCTCAGGTCCTGTTACTGCTCAGCCAGAGAAGAGATCAGTGCCTGTCCCTCCTCTTCCCCCTAGGAGGAAGTTGTAGATTGCCATGAGGTCTCCTCCAGGCAGAACAGACCAAGAGACCTCAGTCACTCCTCACATGGCTTCCCCTCATGGCCCTTCACCATCCTCATGACCCTACTTTGGACACNCACTCCAACAATTTAATGTCTTTTTTATATTGTGCACCCAGAGTTGCCCCCAGCACTCCAGGTGAGGCCACCCCAGTGCAGAGCAGAGGGGACAATCCCCTTCCTTGTCCAGCTGTCCCTGATGCTCCCAGGACAGGGTTGGCCCTCCTGGCTGCCAGGGCACTGCTGGCTCATGTTCAACTTGCCGTGGACCAGGACCCCCAGGTCCCCTTCCATGGCACTGCTTTCAAATATCCCATTTCCCAGTTTGTACATTCAGTTTAAAAAATTAACTATCTGGTAACTGACAGATAAATTTTAACATTTTTGGTAAAAACGGAAACCAAATAATATGTTGAGTCTATCACTTGCTGTTCATTAATTGTTACTCCCCTTAAGTAATGAGCTGCTTCTTCTTCCTTTTATTGTCTTAATCTTTACATCTTGCATGGCTTTGAAAAATACAGAAATTAAGCAATAAAAGGTATTTTTAACTAATGCTTATACATGCAAGTATATTTGTATTGTGATGCACTAAAATTTTCAACAACACCTGTTGTTGAAATGTTCAACATTGTTGAACTGTTGTTGAAATGTTCAACAACACCTGAAAAATTCATGTGAGTACACTCCTTTGCAGAAGGTAAAGATGATTAATCATTGTGGGAGAACAAATAAGCTTTTGTTGCAAATTACTCTCTGAAAAGAGAAGTAGAGACAAAATAATGAGTACAGTTGCACAGCAGTGCATGTATCAATAGAGAAATGCCAAAAAAAAAGAGATAAAAATTATTTTATAAATGGAGACTTTTATAAAAATCATGACTTCTCTTTCATCCTTCAAATCTGAGTGTCATTATCTCAGAAAAAATAAACAAACATTGTGGGGAAAAAAAATCTTGCTCATTTTAGCTTTAAAAAAAGTTGTTTATTGTAGTAATACATCACAGTAAGGGGAATAGAGTAAAGTTATCTTGAGCAACCGCTCCCCTGCATCACCAAAATAAATCTTTAAGGAACATACTGGAAAAGCAACACCTTCCATATTTTAGAAGAAGGCTAGTGACACAAGGAATGTGCTAGAGGGGTAAACCCATTTGTAGCAGAGGTGGAAGAATATGACAAGCAGGGTGAATACTACAAGCATTGTGAGGAAAAGAAATTATATTGTTGACTTATTAGACCTGTATAAAGTCATGGGGTAAAAATCTGCTTAAAATATTGGTTCATCTGGGGTGACTTACAGCTTTCAGTGTAAATAAAAGTCCCAGAAGGTCTGGCTACTGTACAGAAAACTCAAATTTACTGCTACAAGCTATTTGTATTGAAATTAGTTTGGGAGAAAAATGGTCATGGGGCTGGGTTTCTAAGCTGTTATCTGAATGTGAACAAAATTATAGTATCGAGGTGCATCCAGTCAAATACACAGCAAATGCAATGCTCCCCAAAAGATATACAAATATGTTTGAAGGGTTTGTACATGCAGGAGGTGGGGAGCATATCAAATAAAAGCAGAAATTTAACCACAGGCTATGGTTTTAACCTGCCGTGCAGTATGGTTCTTAGTACATCATCCATTTCTGTATCTTATACATGCCTAATGTAGGCTAATAGATTTCCTTTGGAAGCTGAATTATTTAGTAAAATTAAGCAAGTTCACAGACTGAAGTGTCCTCAATATTGAAAGACTTTTGCTGAATCTGTCAAGTAAAAAAGTGGACTGACACAATCTATATTGATGTACAAACTCACAGCTGACTTTTATTTCTGAAATCAAGTATGCTATGTGCTTTATGGAATTTGATCTCCTCTGTCATTGAGGGTTTGAAATTAGTTTATTGCCTTGGCCCTGTCTTGCAGTTTTCCAAAACTGATCTGTGAACACGTGTTCAATGGGGATTTAATCTTCCAGCTTTGTTACTATATCAGAATGGCCTTGGTAGGAAAAGAGCACTAATTGTCTGCACATCACAAATCACATCAATGTTATTCTGCTGGTTTAAAGCCTATCAAGCAGTGGACAGCACATTTCTCCCCACTTTTATAATATAAAATAGCAAAAAGATAACTGTCCTTGTCTACATTGATGTAGTATTGATGACATTTCACATGCCTATCATAACTCCTTTTATTAACCTCCGGTAAGATAAATTGGTTTTATACTTTCAATTTCCCTTCATACAAGAGACTCTCCATTTCTCTTATCCTGCTTTGCATCTTTTTCTGAACTGCCACTAATTCTGTAATATCCTCTGTGGAAAAGGTATGACCAATACTTTGCAGGTTCCTAAAAATAGTCTCAATATTGATACTTTTAATGGTCTGTTTGTATGTATAGACTATATTAACTTCTCCCAAGGGTTTTTTCTGTCTTTTTGGTTTTGCTCTATTGTGCAACTGCTTCTTGAAAAGATTTTGTGTGGGTATATAAAATTCAAATTTCTGCCTTCTTTTCTTAATGCATCAGTATGTTCCAAGCAGGATCATGACCAGAAACAGAGTGAGTTGCAAGATACTTCTGCCAGATTATTGAATCAAAAGGGCTTGGAGTGCTTGGATAAAGGAAGCCTTACCATATGTAGCACTCTTCCTTTTATCCTTAGGAGGTGGAATGAAAATGGGAGGATTAAGATAACTCAGAGCATGACTAAAAGTTGTTAGATTGTACTTTGTGTGCTTGCTTTACAGCTTTAAAAGAATAGTTTTTTGCACAGTTGCTTGGGTAATTCTGGCAGATCCAAAATTCAGTTCTAAAAGAACTGAATCTAATTAATTACACAACATAATACAAGCAGTTATTTATGAAAAGGAAACCTATGTAGAGAACACCATGGAAACATATTGTTAAATTCAGCAATAACATGGCCTAATTTACATATTAATTAACTTTAATTCTACCAACTTAACTCCTGATAATTATATTATTAGTCTGTTTAGTCACAGTAAATATGTATTGCTTCCCCTCTGTCCAATAGACCTCAGTGCAAATATTGCAGATGAATATGAGAAGCTCTATTTTTTCACACAGAGCAACTTTGCATATAGCGATTGTTTGGCTGGGAGATGAAAAGATGGAGGACAAAAAATGGCCTTGATAACTTCTGGAGAAAAAAAATTATCTTTATAACATTGTTTTCTACATTTTACAGGAGGAGCATGTCTTGTGGGAAACCAACATCATGACTAATAAGGAGTGGGTCAAAGTAAATATACAGCTACCAATAGGGATAGAAAATATAAAGGTATGAATGAAAAAGGCTTGTGCTCAATTTTTGAAGATGCTTTACTTTGTAGTTTGTAAATCTTCTAAGAAGACTAAAAATTTGTTAAAATTGTGTGTATATTGAATGTCTTGCTGTTTTTTCCATTGCTTCAATTTGAGTATGTCTGGTTGTATCTCAAGAAAGAAAACATCTACACAAACACGACATACAGAAGCTTCTGGACTTAAATAATATGCAAGAAAACAAATACAAATCTCATCTGGTTCTAATTAGTCATCTGAGTCTAACTCAGGAATTGCCAACTCATTAAAATGTATATATATTTTTAAGTGAGATGATGTAAATTATCCTTGTGGAACTTTAGTGAAATGATGTAAACTACTAATTGGGAAGGCACCTTATTGAAATTTCAGGCACAGAGATAAATGCTAAATTGCAGTTAACTACTTAATTCTTATATTAATTTACAAGTTTCCATTTTAAGTAATTTTTCATTTACAGGGTTTTTTTTTATAGTTATGTAAATAACCATCATATTTTACTGTTTCAGCAATCAGCTGAAAATATAATCTCTGTGAAAGGACAAAAACTAAGCCCACTGCAGAAATTGATGTTTTGACAGATGTTAGAATTAATGTATTTCAGCAAGCTAGTAGGTTCTAAGTGTATGTTGTTGCCTGTCTCTCCTTTTCCCACAAGGACAATTTTGAATAAACAAGCAGATGTGTAATTAAGCTATCTACAATATCTAAAAATAAATAAACAAACGCATGCTCAGCTTGTTGTATATAAGTAGGCAGCCAAAACTATGTATTGTACAAAGACTGCAAGGATCCCTGCATTTAGGGAAGATATCTTTACTTTTACTAAAGATAGATAAATAATATCTTTAAATTTGTGCTTGTTTCATATTTTCAGCATAGCGTTCTGCTTTTTGAACTAGTAGAGAGAGAATGGAAAGTATTAGAAGACTTCTGTAATTTTGAAGAAATTTTCTCTTGTGGAAGATAATGACCTATATAACTCTTACATTTTAGAAAGAAAAATGTCTCTTGAAATTTCACTCCAACTTAATTCCCAGGCTTTGGGGAGGGTGCTAGACCCTTCTGCTTATGCTCCAAATCACATCTGTTCTAGTTTCCTTCTGTTTTGTCAGATACTCTTACACAGTGCTTTCTGACCCTTGCACATAACTACTTTCTGAGACTCACACTTTGGTCACGTCCCAGCCTGTCAAAGCCCACAAATTCATTTTTATTTATTCCCCCAACTCCTGCTCTTGTTTCTCAGTGCTTTCTTTTATTGCCATCCTAATCTTTTTGATGAATCCAAGCTTTCTTCCCCCTGCTTGCTGCTTTATCTCAGGCAAAAGAAACCTGGAGAGCACAAATGGGGTAATTTCATTGCTTTGAGAGCCAACAGAGCTGGGCTCCACTGTGGCCAGGAGCAACAGATGTTCTTCTGGAATTTCATTGCTATAAATCAGCTTGTGCTAAATCTGCCCAGAGCAAGGGAACTGTCAGAGAGAGAAATGCTCCTTGAGTCTCTGTGTCTGTGTCAATAGCAGTAAAATGAGCAGGGCAAGGGCTTAGGCCCAGGATTGGCGTCTGATTGTCCAAATAATTAAAACATCGGCGTGGTTCCTAGAAAGGTTTTGATCTAAGCAAATCAGCCACCTCCCACCCTGTGCCCAGAACAGTTCCAAGATTACAGACAGGTCGGGACCAAGCCCACTGCAGAGACTGGGTGAATCTATTTGATTTTACATGATGGAACAGTTATCAGTTCTTAAGCTCTGCTGTGCCAGTTGGTGTCTGAGGACGGTCCCCAGCCCATTTTATGCCCCTATAACTGGAAATTTTCTCTTGAGGATCTGCAAAATGAAGTTTTGAAGTTCAGAAAGGAAGATGGAGTCTTTAGGATATTAAATTTCAGTACACTTTTCTAAAGCACAAGGACGTTACCAATTTTTAGCTAAAGGTTCATGAGATTAGGATTTTTTCCTTAAAATAGACTTAATTTTTTTCTTTTTAACTTCATTCTTGGAATTAATTAAATCTCAGCTTAAATTTTTCTGTAATTTTAACCTGAGATAGTCACACAAAAATTCAGATTGTGATTTCAAATTTATCCCAGTATTGTAGTGGAAAATATATAGCACTTTTTACACCTAGAACTGTTTTGTGTAATTTTACTCTGTTGTCTGTTCATGCAAGTATTTTAACTGTAACAATTGACAGCTTGTGTTTAAAGGAACACTCCAGAGAAGGGCAAGTTTCATCTGCCTGAACAGCATCCAGCTCATGGATGCTGCACCACCAGAGCCACCAGGCTTCTGCTCCTTGGAAGAATCCAGCTGCAGGGATGTGCAGCCCACGGCGCCTGGATCAGCCTGTGGCTCTCACCTGGACTGCCCTGCTGCCAGCAATGAGGACCCAGCCACCTGCTGTGAGTGAATCCCATTTCTCTAGAGGGACATTCAAGTAATCACTAGAAAAAATGTTTTACATTTATATGTCTTCTTTTCCACAGAATATTTAATGACATACAGGTTAGAAAAAATGTACATAGCATTTTCTTCTTTCTATTGCTTTGTGTTCCTCTGTCTGGCCTCAGCATTATGTTTTAGATAGAGCTAGTAATTTGTTCAATAATCTGCTGAAATGCAACATTTGACATATTTTTGCTGAAATGTATTCCCTACATACCACTTTTATAACCTCTACTTCCCCAATTTGCAAGGGAATGAAAACTGCTTTGGGATTTGTTCTCTGGTTTGCTAATTTAGACTGTTTGTGAATTAATGTCAGAAATGCATTAAGTGACATGATATTTGCACTGTGATACAAATCACCACAGAAATGGGCCACAGATCAGAAGCTAGATCTCCTTCATTATATTTGCAGCTGATGGTAACTTTGTCTAAAATTTATACTTTCTACTGTGCCATCAAGAGTAAAAAGATAATATTTAAAATTACTGAAAAATGCTTGTAATAATTCTGAATAATTTTAGATCTCCATCTGAAAACATCTTTAGAGACGTTATCATTTGTAAAATTATTTTTATTATAGGGCATGCACAAGATTTTTTTTGTTTGCGTGGGGTAGTAACACTTAAATACGTATTGCAGATAAAAAATGTGCAGATATTTAAGATACTGGTGATAATATATATTGATGCTGGGAGGCGTCAATTAAAATTTTGTGTATTGCTGAAGGTAGCAGGATGAAAAACACTGATAATGTTTTATTTTCTAATTGCTTGATGAGACTTTAAGAACTATTTGTGATTGCAAGATTTTTTTTATCTCACAGTCTGAATCTTTAATTTTTTTCAATTACTTAAATAACCATGTGGGAA
Source organism: Aegithalos caudatus (assembly GCA_013389925.1). Lineage (NCBI taxonomy): Eukaryota > Metazoa > Chordata > Aves > Passeriformes > Aegithalidae > Aegithalos > Aegithalos caudatus. The sequence continues at coordinate 108,245 of WEIU01009283.1, read as the reverse complement.
CTTTCTCTGAAACAAGTAATATGAAATATATGAAAATGCTGAAATAAGAAGGTATATTTTATATTAGGAGGTATATACTGCTTTGTCTCTGGGTAGAATGTAAGCAAGCATTAGGGGCTCCCTTTCTGAGAGCTCTTTTTGATTTTTACAAGCTTTGACCTCGTCTTCTTAGCTCTGTGTCTGTCCTACCTCCACTGGTAGGAGTGTGGAGAGTCCTTCTAAGTTCTTTGGGAGGAATGGAAGTGAATTGTACTTTCAAAGCTGGGCTTTATTTCTCAACAGTTAAGCAATCCCACTTCATAACAATGAGGATTGTGGTGACGAGCAACTGGAAATAAAAAAGAATAATTTTAAGTTTCAAAGGATGATGAAAAATAATTGTGGCAGTTGAAGGGAGCTTCTAATTGTACTACACAAGGTGAAAATGAAGAGAACTCCAAACTGAGGCCTGTGCCTCAGACACTGGACATTGATGCCTGGTAACCAAAAGACTGCAAATTACCTAGATCTAGTCAGTATTTTTAAGATCATAATAGAATTTTGGGAGTATTTCCTCCATCATGATGATGTTGATGGGTCAAAAAAAAATGGAGATTTGGCACAAGAAGGAAAAGTCAGAATGACCTGATGGTCTCAATACTGTCCTTTGTGGAATTCTCCAGAGTTAGGGTTCTGGGACAAGGAATGATGGGAGCCACAATCAGTGCAAAGTCCTCTTCAATAGCTCTGCCTAGTACTCCATTCTCTGCTGCTGCTTCTGCAACTAACATTGGTTTTTCTACTGGCACTGATTCTCCACTAGCTCCCTTCAAATTAAAGAAACTAGGACATTCCATTGAACCTGAGATGTAGGGATTGTTTGCTTAACTATGTGTTGAGATATTCACAGTTTGAACAGGTATCATTTTGTTGGAGCAGTGCACTAAAGTATATTCATCCCCCAAAAAGAGGATGGAAAAAGGTTCTTTTCTAAAATATAAGTAACCAACTTATTTGCTTGTTGCTTATTTCTCTGACTGCTGGCTGAGAAGAAAGAGCACCAAAAAAAAGAAGTGCCATCTTTAAAATAACAATAAATATTATTAAAGTTGGCCCATTTTAATGGATAATACTGTATTGGATACTTCCCACACTCCTTTCAGGAAAGAAGGCCCTAATGGAATATAGCTATTCAGCAGTTTGGTCAGCTTAGAAGATTCATCTTTCAGACACTTTCCACAGTATTGAGCAAAAGAGGTGTAAAGAAAAAAATCTTATTTATTTTTGTCCTTAGTTCTTTTACTCCCATTATATAATTTTTCCACGAGATCTTGATATTGTCCTCCATGATGTTTAGAGTTCACTATATTTATTCATATTGTTTTTCAGTAAAATTCCCTATCTGGTATGGTGATGCATATTTTAGCCTTTATTACGTCTTTTAGCATCTATCCTTGGACACATCCCCAGTACTTTACTCTGTTAAGCGTTCTCAGTTACTGAAAGAGCTGACAGATCTCCTACTGAACAAAAACAATGGCAGACAGCTGTTACTTAATGTGAAGGATTTCCCTCCTTTAAGAGTTTCTTTGTTTTATTATAATAAGAAAGTTAAAAATAATGTTCCTCTTTGGTCGTGTTGATTTGACATGAATAGTATTAAAATAACACAATTTATTACAAGAACAAACACATATATGTTTTGCAACACTTCCTAATCTTTCTGTTTAATCTCTCTCATTTATATAAATATATATTTAAATCTATGAGACTTAAAGTCTCAAAAATTAGGAAGTTGTCTTGGAAACACTTATGCACATGAGTAACCATCTTTATTTGAGTTGCTAAATCTATGAATCTAATGGAGTTAGAAGTTACAAAAGCATGGATTTTACTATTAAATTATACATTTCCATTATGTCTTTTTTGACACCTCTTATTTGTGATCACTTCTAAATTTTTTATTTCAGTGAGTGATAACAAATTATGAAAACCTAGTAAATATATTCAAACAGAAAGTGAGAGGTAGTACTGGGATAATTTAAAGATCTGTAAAGATCACTTTCATGCTGATGCCTTTTCTTTATTTCTTACCTAATACAAAGGATGTTTTGTACTAAATACTGTGTCAAATAACTAATATTTCAAACCCTATACTTATTATCATTTTACATTATTTATATATAACCTTCACAACACTTATAAATACAAATGAATCAGTTGCTAGGAGTCCTAGCAGCTTGGAAACAAGTCTAGGAAGCACTTGTCATTTTCAAGTAATATCACATTTTGATGCAGTAGTGTTTCTGGAAATTACCTGCTCATCAGCATCCATGTAAATTCAAAATTATTATGGGGTGGGGTCATCCTACAGGTATTTCTGAAAGAAGATTAATTCCATTTAGCTTAATTAGAAGCTTTCTTAAAACAGCCATCTTTACTGCTTCTGCTTTTAATTTAACACCTCTAGTATTACCCTAAATATTCTCAGCTTTTCATAGGATTTGTATAATTTATGAATATGGAATATGTAGGATGAAGGAAACCTGTATAATTTTAGAGCCATGTAGCTTTTACTACATTTCATTTACAGTATGGGAATTTATGATTGGAAATCCTCGAAACCTTCCATAGCAGATGAACACAGATGCAAATATTTTTATTACCATTCAACATGAAAGCAGAAAGAGCACTTTTTAGTCTGAAAATTTTGTTTTACAAGCATGTTTGTGTGCTTTCTGTGACACTGACTTTGCCTGAAATTTTCATTGTCTGTTCTCTTGTACATGCACGTGGAGAACAAGAAGCTACACCCATGTTATTTTCAGACTCCAGTGCTGATAAGAACTGTGTAGCTCTGCCTTTGTGTTTCACCAGAGCAGCTCCAAGCAAATGTGACCACTGCAGACCAAGGGCCACATGAGATTCTCTTAGGCTCTCTTAACCTTAAGCAAAGGAACTGAGTAGTTTCAGAAGGAGCTGAGGCCATCTCACCTATGAGATTTATGAGTCATCAGTCTAATGACTTATGACACAAGGAAGTTCAGGCTGGATGATCTATGGCCATCTGTGATATTGCTGTATGAATCCTTTAACAATGTCTAGGTAAATAAAATTAATCACAAACTGGTAGGAAAAGTGCACAGACACTCAGAAAGAAGGCATATGTGTAACCCTTCACTTTCACAAAATGACATAAAATGTTAGCCAGAAATGACAAAATATTAACGGCAAAGAGCTTCTTTGGTTTCCGTTCATGATGATAGCCATTACCTCAAATCCCAAAGATACTTAGGTGCTGCCATACTGAGTGAGGGGTGCAGCCCTCCTCATTCTGTACCATTGTTCAGGGAAACACCAACCTGACAGAGAGACCAGCTGAGTGTCCCCATTTGTGTTTGATTGAAGAGCTCTCAGAGCAGGATTGAAAACCTCTATGCAGTCACAGCAAAGCTGAAGCAATATGACTTGGCTGGTAACCCAGCCTAGGTAACAGAACTGCTTTGTTTTCCCCTGGGAGGATCGAGAGGAGCTGGGATACATAGAGTGAGTTAGTCAAAGAAAAATCATGCCCATTTAACCTCCCAGTGCTTTTAAAATATGTGTTTTGTTTCCTGGTTTGGTTGGTTGGTTGGTTTTTGGGTTTTGGTTTTTTGGGGGTTTTTTGGGGTTTTTTTTTGGGTTTGTTCATTTTGTTTTGCAATGTGTTGAAAACTGTTTGTATTGAAAAATCTTTTCAGTGTATTTTATGGCTTTAGTAACCTACACTTATTCTTGAAACTCAAGAAATTTTGGGGGAATTTTTTTTTTTCCTGGATGTATCATTGGGTTTTGTAAAAATGGTGTAATAGTTTACTCCTTCACTAGTTAAGATGTACTGATATATTCACAAGTATTTTAAAAAAATCAAATTTGATTTATTGTTAAAATGAAAGTGAGTTGTTGTTTCCTTTCTATTTTCCTTTCTGTTTTGCCAAATTATAAATAGATAAAGGTCAAAAATAGAGAACTGATTAATTTTCCATTCGAAATGTCAAAAACCTATCTTCAGTTTGAGTCCATTGAAATCTTCCTAGTGAAATATAAAACATAAGCTCTGGTGCTGAGAATTGCAGTAGGAAGGGACATAATATATCAGAAAAGAGCTTTATGTCAAACTTAACTGTAGTGTGACTACTCAAAAACTATAGGCTGTCACTTATTTTCATACTATGGATAGTGAAAGATTACCTATAATCCCTTGAAAGTTCAGATAAAAATGTTGAATGTTTGCTAGGAAAGACACATTTCTTAACGTTTATTAATGTTTGAGGAATGAAAAAACACACTGAAAAACTGTCTTACTTAGATCTGAGTTTTAGCCAAAGCACAGAACTTTTCTTCAAGCTTGATTAAACATTTACAAGCACCCCTTAAGTTTTTAGAATTAAGTAGGGATAAAATTTAAGTTCCACTGTTAATTTGGACAAGTGCATTTCACTCACAGTTGGAGGCTAGCTGTTCTACAACATATTTACACTTCTAAATTGAAGTATCACTTCCAGATACTATATATGGGGAACACTTGGGTTAGGTAGTTGATTCTGGCCAGTGTTTCTGCATGATTGTGTGCTTGTTTAGAGCTTTAAATTTCAAATGAAAGGTGTGATAAAAAAACATTTAGCTCCAAAGTGTGGTCAGCATATTCTACTTCCTCTCTATCACCCAAAAGAAAAAACCCAAACCAACCATCATCAACAAAAAACCAAACTTAACAATGAATAACAACAAAAACCCCCGAAGTGCACCACCAGGAANAAAAATTGATGTTTATATATTGCTTTCTACATCTATAGGGTTAGAAAAAACTGTACTACAGGCTACTAATGCTACAAATGCTGATTTCGCCACACCTTTCTTCCTGTTGAACATCAAAGGCAGTGATGGGCTCTGATCACACAAAATCTGTTGTTTTTATCAGCATGAAAAATCTTAAGGTCCCAAATGCCTCTAGTTAAAAGAAAATAACAATTTTTAAAAATGCTTCCACACTAAATACCTTTTAGAGCTGTAAAATAATAGTTATTAGTACTATCTTGATCTTAGTTTCATATTTAAACCACTATTTAATCTTACTTTCTTTGGTACCTACAGGGTCATTTATGGATTTTTTTTTTTTGGATATTACTGTGCAGACACTGCAGTCAGCTGTTTATGCAGAAGACCTTTTGTGGGGTTTAGGAAGGCCAGGAGAAAGAGATACTTAAGAAAAGGATGTTTGCCTTTCTGTGTCACATCAGTTCTCTCAAGACTGCTTAGCTAAGGAAAGCAAAATGCCTAAACTTAGTATTAATTACTAAAACAGCTTAGTCTTGGATATCTGTTTTTATATTCAACCTTATTGTACTAGCAATTGTAGTCTAATTAAAAGATACCTTGTGAAAAGCATGAAAATTTAATTAAATAAGTTAACCAAGTTTTATTTTTAACTAAACATGCTGCACTAAACAGAAATCCATGCATCATCAAATTTTAATGTATGTGGTGAAGCCAGATAAGAGACAGTGATATTTGTGGTTTATTTTGTACCTTAAAATTTAGCTGCTCAAATAACCTCTTTTTTCCTGGGAGACTTTTACTATTTAGCTTTGGTGCTAAAAGAAGGATGTACTTAATTTTGGTTTTGTACAATCTGAAAATTGGAGTAATATGCATGATTGTGTCTGAGGCTGATATGATCAGATAAATGTGCTGTGGGAGCAGAAAGTGACAAATCCAGTTCTAAAATAATGGTTGCAATTGCAATAAGTGACCCCAGGGGTTAAGTGTAGGGCTTTGGGAAGCTGTTCTGGACTAGGAAAGAGAAATCTGAGTATAAAATTTTCTTATCAAAAGAATTATTTGTACTCAATCAATGTAGGAGCGTGTGAAATTTTTATACAATTTAAATTGGTCTAATCCATAACAACTGAGAAAATGGTCTTTCACTTTGCAATAAGGATTTCTAGGCGATCTGAATAATTGATAAATTTAAATCTCATTTTCAAAAATAAATTAAATGAAAGTTTAATTTATCTTTGCTTTCCATACATTTTAAGCTTTAAATACATTTGCTTTTTCCCACACATTCATAACTAAATTACTGGTACAATTCTTTAAAAAATATTTAATTCTCTTTTTGTAATATCTCAGCAACCTATTTACAGGTTTACTATGTTTATTCTTTTACAGGTAGTTTGTTTCATGGTTCTGAGTTTGATTAAGAAAGGAAGGGCCTGCCCTACCTGTTACCTGTGTTCTAGAACTTCTTATCCATCTGAATCACCTGAAACACTTTTGTGCTTCTTCAACACTCTTAGTACTTCTAAATACAAAACAGTCAAAGTTGTGGCATTAAACTATTGCATCAAGTTCAACTTATTGATCTTTTGTTGTTGTTGTTCTTACCACAGCTAATTACACCTTCTGTGATTTTGAGACTGACCTTTGTGGATGGAAGCCACTGAGCAAAGGTGATGCTGACTGGAACATAATGAAAGAACAGGCTCCCCTTGACAGAGAACTCCCTGGCAGAAGCCATACAAGTAAGATGGGGCATGGTAAGACTTATTATTATTTTTCTCTTTCTGTCATGAAGATTCCTGCTTGTAAATGGTCACAGACTGATAATAAAAACTGTTTTGAAATGGATGCTACACAGCATGTACATGTAAAAACACAAGTCATGTGTTACAGAAAGCCAGTCTGTTAGAGATGCTCTTTTTTAGCTGTGATCTAGTTGCTGTGTCTTTGTAACCCTTATTTTTGCCTGGCACAATCACTGAGATATGAGACTTAATGCAGTTTTTTTGAGATACTGACCTTTGAACTGACAGCTGACTTTCTTTGTGCATATCATAACCATTGTTTACCCAATATTCACATAGGGACAATTCTTGGGAAGCATTATTTGGAAAAACAGCTTTTTGTAGAGTGAAGTTAAATTAATCCATATTGTCTGGAAAAACTAGAGTGAGTATAATTTCCTCGAAAAAGTTGTAATTCCTTCAGCATATATTTGCCATACAATGCATTCAGCTTGAAAACCATTTTATTCCAGAAGAGAACATGTTAAAAATATTTTTCCAAAGTGAAAATGTTATTACAGAATATTGCATAAAAATAAAGCTGCCAAGCATGCTTTCATTGTCAAATAATATTGACAATGAAAGTATTCTGTGACTTTAATTTTATTGAAAAGTGTCTATTGCACTACCTCTGGTGGAGATAAGATTAAAATCTGCATTACAGTCCAGAACCCCTTTAATTTACATTTAATTAATTATGTACATTATCTTCAGCCAGACTTCCACACTTCTCTTCCACAATGATGTTAAAGAAATGTGACATGTTAAGTATTCCACCGTAAGGATTCAAAGGTATAGGAACTCCAGGATTAAAATTCACCTGAGCAAACAGTAGTGGGTGAAGTATGTGTGTGTGTTATAGAATGATACTAAATGAACAGATTTTTTTTTCCATTGGTCCTAGTGTGATGAAGTGCACCAAAGTTGCTGCTCACTTTCCTCAGCAGCTGTTTGATATTTCATTTTACTGTCTCTGTAGAGTGGGACTGGATGTGTATTACTGCACCTTATGTAAAGACTACTCTGTTACATGTTTCAAACTCTCAAAGCTCCAGAAGGGTGCACTGATCTGCCTGTGCCCTTCTCTGCTCCAGGTGCTGCTGACATCTGTGGGGTAATGTGGTCAGAAGGAAGGCTGCTGGCAGCCTAAGTATCACATAAAATCACCCGTATGGAGCTATGTGCTGCTTCACTTAAGATGCTTTGATACCTGAATTATTACAAGTTTGTTTCAGTGGTGGTGCAGTTTGAAGTCTCAAGCAGATTTGGAGGTTACTATGCCCCACCTCTGAAGCCCAGTAATGTTGCATTTCCTGTATAAATTAGCTGAAAAGGTATTTCTGAGGTGTTTTTGTACTAATCTATCATTGTGCCTGCTACAGCCACGACTTCAGAATTAGGACTCCAGAATCTGAGCAAGTTTTTGCCAACATTAAATCACCATACTTCAGAGTGCAACTGCTCCTTTTAGTACTGGGGAGTGCTCATCTCTCTTCTCTCCTGGGGAGGGCAGTAGCAAATTTTGATTAATGAAGATCTTAAGAAGGCTACAGTAGAGCCTCAGCTGCAAATTAGAAGTGGGTCCTTTGAAGTACCCTTGCATTCCAATGAGGGGAGCTTCCCTCATGCTGTGTAGTGCAGCATTCCTGTTTGTACAGGGAGCTGGAATGGTCCCCTCTTTGTGCCAACCTTGCTGAAGCCATGCCATTATTCACATGAGGCTGGACCTAACCCTCAGCTTCATTATGTATCCATGGGAAATAAATGACTAAGGAGTATGACTGTGGCAGCACAATAGCTGATTTTCCAAGATGTAAGGCAATATGTGTAATATAAATGCTCAAAAAAGACTGAGCCTTTAGTGTTGTTTTGCATAGACTTTCATGAAAAAGTCTCAGTATTCAGCAAAGGCAGCACTGACGGCATTCAAAATATGCTGCTTTAGGGCCCCTTGAAAATGTTTATCCTTCCCTACCTTTGTCTGAAGCACATCTGCTGTAGTTCAAATCCAAATGCAGTGCATTTGCCAGAGTTCAGATTAGATCTTTAATTAAGCTTTCATCCCCACTAGCACAGACAACAATGTCAAGTCTGTGGACCCCATGAGAAAATATAGCTGATTCCATTGGCTCCTGTGGTCTGCAACATTGTTAGCATGCTTAAAAGTGGCTGTGCTGTGCTGAGAGTGAATACTGTACCCTAAAGGAAATAATTTCTGGTTTAAATTCTGTTTGAAACATTATTTAAGCCAATTAAAATGTGTCCTTTAGGGATCTTGGCTGAGGTCTCTGTTGTTTGATCTCCAGGGTGCTCTGTGTTGCAGCTCCTCTGCTCTCCCCAGTCCATGCAGAGAGTGGAATGTGTGAAGGTGATGGGTAATAGCTGTAGCGTTTTAAGGTTGAGAATCTTAAGGTTTTTGCTTGAAGAGAGCAGATAAAAAATACTTCCAGTGGATCTGCACAGTAATGCTCTCAGAAAAGCAACATCTGAACTGCATTTGAGGGGCTCTGTTCCTTGGGTTGAAGTGGTAGCAGGCACCGTAACAGAGTAGTCTTAGCAATTACTGCCCAAATAGCTTTATTTCCTTCTCCCTCTCTCCTTGTCTTTGGAATCAGTCATGATAATTTTAGAATAGGGAAGAGCCAGGAGCACTTAACAATTCTGTTTTGTCTTTGCCCACATAGACACTGCTTGTCATAGCCTGTTACAACACTCTCCTCATTATCCACAGAGACTGAACTGATGGCAAAGCAGTTTAGATTGTTTTGATCTACAAATAAGCTTTATGTGTCTCATGAAGCATATAGTTACCTTTCTGAGGTACCTATTTGCCATTGGAGCATGACATATTTCTCAATCTTTAAAATAAAATTTGTTTATAGGAGCATTCATTCTCCTCAGTGGATCACATCAGATGAACACAAAGATGACTGTGTCTCACCTGGGAAGCCCTTTCCTTGTCAAGCTTACCCCTGGGCTCTCCTGCTGCCAGGTAACAGTTTGATATTAACTGTCCCCATCTTTGTGACCTATCCCTCACCTACTGCAAAGAAGGTTTTCTTCATGCTCTAAGTGTTGCTGCTGAGGGCTCTATTTCAATGCCAGTGGAAGGAGTTACAGACTAATTCCTTGGGAGGAAGGAGAAGCAGGCAACTTCTTACTGCTTTGCTGTCAATTTTTTTCTATCTGGTTATTACTATTCTTTCCTAAAGCACCCAGCAGGTGACTCAGATTTCAGGGCATGCTCCAGGTTTTTGTGTACTGTGGTAAAGGTACCTGGACAACAATAACAGGGCTCTATCAAATAGCCATTCTGTTGTCTGCAGACAGGAAAGTCACATAACCAGGATTCCAAAATAGGACACCTATGGTTTGAAGTCACTAAACACATCAGCTGTGTTGGTGTGACCAGAGAGAATTAGTTACCATACTCCAGACACATACTAAATTTTAATTTGTGGTTCAAGGGGGATGCTTTATTTAAGCTGATCAGTGGACTTGGGAGTTACTTTGAAATGTGTTTTTTGTCAGATATCTTGTGGCTCTGCAGAGGAATGCAAAAGCAACCAGCCAGGATAGTGGTTGATCTGAAAGATACCAGGAAAAAATGTATCAAGAGGGACAAAAAATAGAAAAATATTAGATGAAAAATGAAAATACAGTTTTATAACGAGATGGTTGTAATTTTCAACAAAATCTGTATTTTAAAAACAAAACCTGAAGAAATATGTTAAATACGAACAGTGACTATTCACTACATTCAGAGCTGTAATTTTATTTGTCCTTTTGGCCACTGAATAAAATCAATAGACACTGTTTTATAACTTTTTTCTTTTTTTTTTTCTTCTTCCCTGAGGCTTTTTTAAAATTTTCTATTCCGTAACTTTTCAATGCTTACGCCATACTAGGGAGAAATTAAGTTGTGTAGTTATGATGTGGGATGTTCTGATACTGTATAATCCCCTCTTATATTTAAAAAGTCAGAGAGAAGAAAAGGAAAGACAGAGAAAATTTGCCAAAATAATTTAATTTTGTTCTGTGAAAAAAAGAGGATTTAAAGAAACAAAATTTAGACTGGTTTTTTAATTTTTTAGACTCAGTGTAGAACTGAAATTGTTAATTCCACTTCAGAAAACTTTTTTTGGAAAATAAAAGTCAGAAAAGAAGGAACTGTACTTAGATGTCCCAACAAGTGGCAGAATTTAATTCTATCAGGATCTAGGCTTCTTAGGTCATATCTCATCTAAGGGACCAGAAACAAGTGCTAGCTTAGCTAAATCTGTTTTACTTGAAACTGCAGGTCACTTGGACTACACACATCAGCGAGTTACTGGATCTCAGACGAACAGCTGCGGCTTGCAGCTGAGGAATAGAAGCCTCTGAAACAATTCAAGACAACCTTGCTGTCATTTGAGGCAACCTCACAGTTCTTAATCTTCACATGACTTCTTAGTGTCATAAAACATCAGAAATAAAATAGATGCAGGAGAAACTCAAGCAGAATGCTGCTGCAGGGAACTCAGAAGGCCAGAACCATCCCACGGAAGCCCTGTGTGTTGCACTACTCCTGGGACACCCAACAGCATTTGTACTCAAGTGCATTTGTTTTGACAGCTTCATCTCTCTTTTGTTGACTTTGATATGGAGTAGATAAGCACCTTTCAGATTCAGATTAATTTTTCTTAGAAACCCTTGAGGCAAACTGGGCACCACTGATACGTGAATCAATGTATTATTCTGGTAAGATCTATTGCAGAGTTTGGTCTGCACTCAAAATAAACACAGATGCAGTAGGGATGCACTATTTTTCTCTACTTCAAAGTCAGAAAAGAAAAATGTTTTATTTTAAGTATGCATGTATTGAATGAATATAAAATTCTTAGATCCCACAAATGCTAGAGCAAGTTCCTACCTAAGTGTATGTGTCTGTCAGGAGAGTGTTTTTGAGGACTGGAAGCCTGGCTTTCTGCCATATTATCCCTGCAGACTTTTATTTCTGGGAAAGAGCAACGAGTAGGGGTTGCTCATTAGGATGTGTTATGTTCTCTGCCTATTAATGTGAGATGATGCCCTCTGTTGGATATCCCACTGAGAGGATAAAAGGATCCACACAAAGAGATCTATGTTTATTATTAGCTTTACAAGTTCTTTAGCTCCAGTTGTTTAAAAAGGAAAAAAAAAATGGAGTTGAAGGTAACAGATTTATATTGTGCCTTTCTGGTTAATTGAAGCTTAGAACTAATTCCTTTCTGCAGCTTCTCGTAGCTGGGTCTTGTAGATGTAAGCTGAGAAACATCTTCATTTAGCTCAAGGTTTTGGAGTTGTAAAAGCAAATTTCTAGTCCCAGCTCTCTGTTTATGGCTTTTAATGGACACAATAGTCATTATATAGTAGAACACACAGATACAAAGAAGGAAGGTAAAATTATTTCTTATTTAATGAAAACATAAATTTGTTTGAAAAGCTGTTTGAAAGACAAAAGCCATCTAAATTATTTAGAGTGTAATTCTTCAAACAGCTCATTTTGGGAAGTGTTTGTATGCCTACTGATTTCTATTTCTTAAGCTTTTTGCTGGGGTTACATTGAAGTATTTAAATTACTTAATAATGATCAAAATTATTTTATATAAGATATGATTTTTATGAGTGGTGGCAAAATTAAATGTTGAGAGACTGATTCTACCAGACCTGAAGCCAGATGATATTAAAAAGTAGCAGTGTGTTTTAACAGGAATATTTCTGCACGACTGATCCAGCTCTTGTTTTACCTTCATGAAGGGTCAATGATTATCAAAATCAAGGCTTTTTCAGGGAAGTAAAGATACTGCCGTTGAAGAAATTTTAGTCTTTATCTATGTGGAGAAGCAGGAAGGACTCGGGAAAGAAAAAAAATCAGTCCTTGAAAATCTTATTTCTTCCCCTCAGTTCTCAGCTGAATTTTTCCCTGGGTATTATTTTTAAAAAATTACGTGTATCAGGCTTACTCTGTATTACAGGGGAGTGAACTGTGATTCTCACTGTTTTCTTATCTTTTCTGCCTCAGAAGGAGTCTCATCCACGAACAGTCTTTGTATTTTCCTCCCATATATTGGTCAATCTGCTTGTTTCAGGAGATGAATAGAGTATTTTAAAATTCTGCCTTCAGATCATATTCATTTATGTTGATTGTGGAAATAAAAGATCACAAAGTTTCTTTCATAGGAGAATCTCAGTGACTGCACTTCTGAGATTAACATGCCTATGAAGCTGTCATATAATCAGCATTTGTAAAGAAAAATAATCTTTGAGGAGTTTCTAAGTGCTTACTTTGATAAAGAAGTTAAGGGAAGCAATCATTCAGTCTGCATCAGTTGATAGATACAAGTCAAAAGTAAATTGTAAAAGTAAGCTTTACTTTTAAACATAGTTTTGTCTTCAGACATGATACTGCTCCTCAACATGCTGTCATTTCAAACATTCCCATTTTTTGTGCCAAGTCTGTGTTTAGACCCATCATGTAATTCTTTGTTATAATGTACATATATTACTGGGTACTGAATTTATTGCAGATTGATTATATAATTTTTTTAAGCTTTTCATTAAAAACTCTTTCAACAGGTAAAATTTTGGTACCGGTTATCTCAGGATTCCCAGCTTTCTGTCTTTAAGAGGACTGCATTAAATGGACGTTTGGAAAAATTACATGACATTTCAGGATTGCCTGAGATGAATTGGACAAAAGTGAATATACCTGTAGAAAGTGTGGCTGAGGAATTACCTTTTCAGGTAATTAGATACCAATTTACATTGCTTTCAAAAAGATATTTTACTTTGGCCTTTAGAATTAATTTAACTTTAATGATGAAATATAAAAGGAGAATTTGTATTTTTTAACATTCTTATGAAAAATAATTTAATTCAGCTTTTTTCCAGAGGTCCATCTATTAAAGAGCATAGCCATTGTTTCAGTATTCTAGGAATTAGAATATGTTTTTGCAACAAACATCAAGGGACCCTAAAGATTATTTAGTTCCAACACCCACTGGAAAGGACATCTTTCATTTGACCAAGTTGGTCAGAGTTCCAGCCAGGCTGGCCTTGAACACCTCCAGGGGTGGGGCAACCACAACTTCCCTGTTCCAGTGCTTCACCATCCTCAAAGTAAAGGATTACTTCCCAGTATCCAATCTGAACCTACTCTTTTTAAGTTTGAATCCATTCCCCTTGTTCTGTTACTACATTGTAAAAAGTCCCTTTCCATCTTTCTTGGAGGCTTCCCTCAGGTACTGAAGGCTGCAATTAGGTCATTATGGAGCCTTCTCATTTTATGAATAAACCCAGTTCTCTCAGCCTTTCCTCAAAGGAGAAGGAGAGGGGCTGCATCCCTCTGATAAACTTGTTGACCTCTTCTACACCCCCTCCAACAGGTGCCTGGGACCCCAGAGCTGGAAACAATATTCTACATGGGGTCTCACAAGGGCAGATTAGAGGGGCAGAATCCCCTCCCTGCCCTGCTGCCCACGCTGCTTTTGGTGCAGCCCAGGACACTTTTGGCTTTCTGGGCTGTGAGTGCCCATGGCCAGGCCATGTCCAGCCTCTCACCCACCAGCACCCCCAGGTCCTTCTGGGCAGGGCTGCCCTCAATCCCTTCATCCCCCAGCCTGTGTGGATACTGGAGGCTGCCCCAGCCCAGGTGCTCCTCCTTGGACTTGATCTTGTTGAACCTCATGAGATTCCCAAGGGCCACTTTGCAGGTTTGTCCAGGTCCCTCTGGATGGCATCCTGTCCTTCAGGTGTGTCAGCTGCGCCATTCAGCTTGGTGTCTGCAGATTTGCTTAGGGTGCACTTGATCACACTGTGTCATTAATGAAGATATTAAATAACACTGGTGCAAATACAGACCCCTGAGGGGCATCACTTGTCACTGATGTTCACCAGGACTCTGAGCCCTTGACCACTCCCCTCTGGATGTGGCCATGCAACCAACTCTTTATCCACCTAACAGTCCATCCATTAAATCCATCTCTCTCCAATTTAAAGAGCAGGATTTTGTGGGGGCCATGTCAAAGGCTCTACAGTCCAGATATGGGACAGCCATAACTCTTCACTGATGCAGTCACTTTGTCACAGGAGGCCACTGGGTTGGTCAGGCAGGACTTGCCCATGGTGAAATCATGCTGGCTGTCTTGAGTCACCTCCCTGTCCTCCATGTGCCTTAATATAACTCTGGGAGGACCTGTTCCATGATCCACCCAGGCACAGAGGTGAGGCCACCAGTGCAGGTACTTCAATTTGCAATCTGTCCCTATCTTTACTGTACCCCATTGCTAACTTAATCAGGCATTGTATAGATGAACAGAATTAAATCATCATATTTGGTAACCATGAATAGCTAATTTAAGAAGATAGATTTTATGTGTCCTAGCAGGAAGAGCATTCATTCAATAAGTAGCGAATTTTACCAGTTTTGATTGAAGCAAGGTCATCTGAGTTGCATAACTTTCCCTAGATAAAAGTAGTTATGGTTTTGACAGCTGAGGAGAAAATTTCTGACCTGACCAAATCTCAGTTGTAGTTTTTCTCAGCTGATGTTCAGAGTTGGTTGTAAGGACTACTTAGCTCCTGTGCAGATGTCATAAATTATAAAGGAATATATAAATGTGTGTGTGCTTGTGTCTTTTTATCATGTCACCTTTAATGAATTAACTTTTATTTCTGTTTTCACAGATTATCTTGCAAGGTACTATTCTAACAAGAAATGCTACTGTTGCTATTGATGATATCAGCATAACAGAGGGATGTGTAGTTGTGAATAGATCACTTCCAGCAGTCAGCCAGGAAAGTGAAGGCAAGTTTCATGGTTTTCAATACATTCTCCCCTATGACTGCTGTATATAACTGTGATGTGACTGACAACTTTAAGTTACTTTTAATAAAAAGAGGATAATCTGAGAAAAGAAGTTCATATGCTGCAATCAGTCATCTCCCTGGAAATGTTCCAGGCCGTGTTCGATGGCCTTTGACTCTGCCCATGGCAGACTAGGTGACCTTTATGTTCCTTCCCAATCCAAACCATTCCATGGTTCTATAATGAAGGCTTTCCTCCTTGCATTATACATTAACTGCTACGAGAAGTTTGCACCAGTTCTACAAAGTGAGCTCTGATGGGAATTTCCTGATACCACTTCACTGTGTACTACCTGCATTCATGTTTGATGCAGAGGCAGAAGTGAAGCAAATCATCCTGAATTTTCCACTAAAGAGCAAATAGAGCTTTACCTTTATGGCAAGAGGTTTCTCCCATCATTACAGCTAAATATCTGACATACAATAAATGCCCAGCAAACTTGTCTTTGTACTCACACTCTGTAGTCTTGAAGAGCCAATGGATGGAAATATAAAACAACATAACCTTCTGTCAGACTGCTGCTCCTGGTCCTCTTGATTCTAACAGCTGCTTTTCAAAAGTGGAATGGACACATGTGCAGTAAGGGGTGATGTTGATGAGTTACCATCAGATACCATCAGGTATCTGAATCAATTATCAAAAATTTAAAGGCATAATAGAGGACTTTGGTGTTGTGTTTTTAAAGCTTCTCTGATCCCTATATACAGTGGGGTTGAGGTATTTAGAGAAAGAGTTACTTGCTTTAATTATTTTCCATACAAATCCCTCATTTACGCAATAATCTTAAAGATTTTTTTTTATTTTAGCAGGAAGTTATTGTTTTAAAAATCTCTGTCTGGATAGAGATATGAGTATTTTTAAAAAGTTAAGTTAAACAAAAAATATGAAAAGCTGCTCATCATTCCTCTGACTTACTTTCCAAAACTCTCCTAAAGAAGAATCAGCAAACCCTGTATTTTTGTTTCTCCGTTCATTGAAATTTGGGGTGTTTTCTAGTCTGTAAGTTGAGTACAGGTTATTAATGGTGCAGCACCCAACTTTGGCTTCTTGCAGCTGTTGTTGTGACCTGAGCACAGAGAGAGCAGGGCGACAGCAGAACGGTTTGGTGAAAATCTGTACCCGGCTCCCAGGGAAAGGGAAGGGAGCCCAACCAGCCTCTGGCCTCTGAGCAGGAGCCTGACTCTGTAACACCAAGGTGTATTTGATAACTTTCACACAAAAGTTTGAATATTGTGGACACTAAGATATAGTTCAAGACCAACAGACATTGAGATCATCTGTGTTTCTTACCAGCTGTGATATAATCAAGCACACTGCACAGGGACTGCTCTGTTCCTTATGCTGAGCACGTTGCTACATTAAAAGAAGATAAAAAGCGTTTCATATAATTTTATATACTTGTGGGTTTACTTACATGTCTTTTTTTTCTGATTTTTAAGGAGAAACAGAATCTGCAGATGCTAATGCTTCATCTTTTTACTGTCCAGTGGGATTTTTTTCATGTGGGGATGGACAATGTATTTCACCTGAAAAATTTTGTGATTTTAAGCCCGACTGCCCAAATAACCACGATGAAACCAAATGCCGTAAGTGAAAACTTTAAAATAATCTATGTTGTTAAGCTCCTGTGAATATGTTTCTTTGTCCTATTTGCAGTGCTTTCATGACTTCATAAATCTTGCAATTTAATTAAAAGTAAAAGCTCTCGAGAAATAGTTACTTCACTTTGATTCTGTTCTGTGATTTTTTTCCCCTTTTAGTTTCTGTAGCAACTACTTCTGTCTCAGCATTAAAACCAGAAAAAAAGTTTTGATTAATTATTTAGTAGGAGATGCTCCTTAAAAAATAGCATTTTCTCATTCTAATGCACTGGTCACAGACTTGCATTCAAACTGTATGTTTTATATACTTACTTTTTATGTGAAGATGCCACAGCTGTACCACAAGCCTGGTCACAGATATAATTTAAGCAGAGTCATCATCTTCTGTTTGGATGTGCTGTGACTCCTGTCAGGGCCACATGCTTGGGCTTTCTCACATGGAAACAAATACGTGGGAATGTAGAGGGAGGTGGTACATCTCAGATTCCCTCTCTGCTGTACAGTCAGCAGGGAGCTTGGAACTGTTTCAGGGTCTCTAATATGGAGCTTGAAAAGTCTTTTTGATTCATTCAGTTTCCTGCTTGCATAAGAAATCACAGTTATACTTTGCACTTTTGAAAATGAGTCTTTTGCTTTGAACCATCAACTTTGCTGCGGAACTCGTGATGCATTTTCAAAAGGAGTTGCTGTGAGCAATATTTAGTGCAAGTTTTTCTTTTTTAAAATAGAGCATGATGATTTCTAGCACATTCAGCACAAATAACAGAAATATTATAGACCAGATCCTCAAATTATTTTCTGTGCCCTATTATGCATCAAAAAACGCAAACTTCTTTAGAGATGCTAATATTATCCAATTTCACTGTTCATATTTATGTATTGTGAGAGTTGTTGCTCAGATAAACAAAGATCTATTTGAGTATTAGCAGGTCAAGAAATAATTACAGCTTTATGCAATTTTTCTTCAATTTTAGTATTGAATCTTCTTCAGCTAGAGCACTGGTATTGAGGGGTTCAGTGTTTAGAAAGACTGCTATCCAAAATATATAGAATTTTGATGTCTAAAACTGCATTTTGTGTTACTAGATGACAGTTTGCCTAGCTAAATTCAGAAATTATTATTAAATGTTCACTAAGGAGAATATCTTTCATCTTGTGGGACAGAGAAAAGAAAATTCTGATGTTACTGTAGCACAGCTGAGGTGGGAGGGAATATCTGACAATTACTAGCTGGTTAAAAACCACTCTGCTGGAAGCTGAGCCACCTGAGCAGAATTCCCAGAGCTTGGCAGAGTTAGGTTCTGAATACCTATGAGAATGGAGACAACCCAGCCAGTCAGGACACCCTGTCCCAATCTTAGATCACCCTTGCAGTAGAACAAGTGTCTGTTGCTTCTTATTTCACTGGACATAAATGAGAAGAGTTTTTGCTTCTTTTCTGCTTCCCTGTCCATGTCACTCTTATTATAACACTCCATTTTTTAATCTACTTTATGTTTTTTCTACTTATGATTGTACACCTTATAGTGTGTAATCATAAGTCTGGATTTTTCTCCCATTACCCTTTTTTTAAAGGAACAGGGTATTTGTTCTCTAACAAAATAACACTTCAAAATCAATAGTTTAATTAAAAAAGTCCTAAGTAGATTTAGCTTCATGCAACTTTCACTGCACTGGGCTAGCAATGAAGTAGTAGCTTTTAATCAAGAAAATTACGATTTGTTTTTTGTGGCCATTTCCTTTTAACTATTCAGCCTTTGTTCCATTTTAACATTATACCTTTGGCTGAAGACAAATGCCTAGCAAGGTGTTCAACCAGTCCTAGACCAGCCTTAATTATAAGTAGTCTGTATGGCAACTAATTTTTTTTTCCCTTTCCTCTGATTATATGACTGAAGACACTTTTATTATACCCAAGTCTCATTTGTCAAGACAATACATGAACAATGCCATGCTAAAGGTTAAACTTTGAAACTATTATATTTATGGTGAACTTTGCTCTAAGTATATTGCTGACTTATAAATCATTGTTACTGCTGAGCTGGCTCAATGTGTGCTATCACTACAGGCTGTAATGTGGGCAGCAGAATGTAGGTACACAAAGGGCCCTGCAAGCAGTTTGGCAAGTCGACTGTTTCCAAGCAGTAAACTTGCCTTTCAGCACATTAATCTGGTAGTCTACGACACCAGAATAGCTCTTACAATTATTTTCAAATAGTGTCTCATCATCTTCATGCTTATGTAGTACATTATTACTTTATATATTTTCTTTGCATATTACTGCACTTGGATGCAATAATTTCATATTTCTCAAACAGTTTTCCTTATTTCTGAACTTGGCTAAGCACAGATTTTTGTTCACCTCTTCCAGCTACATTGTTGCTTTCATCAATATTAACATTTTTTCCACTGTGTTCCATCTAATAGTGATTGCATGCACCTTGACCTTGTTAATGTTCTCTTTATATGAGAACCAGGAAAGGATATTACGTGGGCTTAAAATGTCTTTCAAAACACATTTCATTTAAATCTTAAAATCTTAAATTCCAGAAAGATGATTTAGTTAGATGCTTGAGTACACTATGTCCACTAAATAAGCCAGGTCTCCATACAAAGTTTTTAGCTCTCAATATCAATACTTGAGACATCTCTTGATTTTTACTTCCACTCAAACGAGTGTCTTTTTTTCCTGTCAAGCCTGGAAGAATTCAGTTGAAGATTACCCATTCTGGGACTGCCAAAATGTTTTCTTTCTTGAGTGCTGCTACCCCTGACTATTAGATCACAGCTTTTCTTCTACAGATGAAGA
This sequence comes from Aegithalos caudatus, assembly GCA_013389925.1. Lineage (NCBI taxonomy): Eukaryota > Metazoa > Chordata > Aves > Passeriformes > Aegithalidae > Aegithalos > Aegithalos caudatus. The sequence continues at coordinate 88,364 of WEIU01009283.1, read as the reverse complement.
ATTTACTATGGCCATAAAGTTTTTATACTTTTTATACTTGACTTCCATGCACTAAAGCAGAGAAGAATTGCAACAGCCTTTTTCAAACTGCAAATTTACAGCAGTGACCTAACACACCTATCACATTGTGTGCTGGTGCTCTGGAAGATGAATGTGCAGCATGACTTCTATGGTCTACATCCCATGCATTTGGTGTAGTCTAAATGCTCACTTTTGCACCCTAAGAATTATGCTGATGGAATAAGATCAGGTTGGAAAGCAATCTGGTAACATAAATGTATTCTTGATATTCTGTCTGACCTTTGCTAATTTCTCCTTTATGCTCTCTCTTTTGTGTCTGGTTTTTGTTTGTTTTTTTTTTTCTCTGTCTACTTATAGTGTGGATTATCAGGAATAATTATATGGGCTTCTATATGAAATAAATATGAAAGAATTTACATTTATATAAAATAATTTACATTATATAAAATATAGCATATTTTCACATGTTTGTCCATGGTCACATGCTTTGAGGTGCTCCAACCTGACCTCGTGCACAGTCACTGATGTATCTATACCTGTTAGAGCACTGACTTACCCACAGCCATAGATCCTTTGAGATGTACTTTCTCCAGCATGGATTTACCCTTCAGAGTTACACTGGCTGCCACACAGACAAAACCATGCCACGGGTGCTTCAGGATGTACCTGCTCTGGCATGGGCTTGTTCTCAGCCACAGACACCCCAGGCTGTCCCAATCTCATGTGGCTCATCCTGAGGTCACAGTCCCTTTGACTTGAGTCCCCATGGGAGTTCCAGCTTGTTCTTCCCAGTGCAGCAGCAGCGGTGACCTGGCCATCTGCCAGCAGGAACATCACCTGTGTTGTTATCAAAATGCTCCCAGGCACAGTAGAGTGAGGAGATAAGCAGTGCAGCAAGCAGTGAAAGCAAGAAGCAGCCAACAACGAGCACCAGGCTCTAATGAACAGTCAGGAAAGCAGACCCCATGGCACAGGAGTGTGCCAATTAATATCTAAAAAATCAATAAAAACTATAAACTTGATCCAACACATTCCAATCAAAATTGTCATTGTCTCCCCTTCAAGCCACCTGTGCCAGAAAGGATTGCCATGGTTGAAGCCCAGCTGGCAGCTCAGCCCCACATAGCTGCTCACTCACTCCCCTGGTGGGATGGGAGAGAGAACCAGATGAGAAAAGGTGAGAAAACTCATGGATCAAGATGAAGACAGTTTAATAGGGAAAGCAAGAACCATGCACACAAGCACAGCTGAACAAGGATTTTATTCACCCTATGGGCAGGCAGGTGTTCAGCCATCCCAGGGGAGAATAGCCCCATTACAGTGACTTGGGAAGACCAACAGCATCACTTGGAACATCTTCCACTGGTCTGTTGCTGACACCACAGGATGTAGCCTATCCCTTTGTTCAGCTGGGGTCAGGCATCCTGGCTATTTCTTCAAAACTTTTTGTGCATTCTCAACCTCCTAGCTGGTGGGGCAGTGTGAGGAGCAGGAAAGGCCTTGGCTCTATATAAACACTGCTCAGCAATAATTAAAATATCCCTGAAAAATCAACACTGTTTCCAGCACAAGTCCAAGATACAGCCCTTTATCAGCTACCATGAAGAAAATTAACTACACCCCAGCCCAAACCAGCAAACATAAACACATGGTATTGCTTTGTGTTTGTGTCTAAATGAAAGATGCATTTAATAGTTATTATTTCTATGGTGTACAATTTAGGGCAGCACAAGCATGTTAAGGCTAGCCTTAAATTAAGTAATTCATAAAGTGGACATAATCTATATGTTTGTGCACAGTTTTATGTACCTTGAATTAGAAGGCAAGTAAAGAGAAGGATGCACATATTGGTTCTTTAAAACTACTTCTGTGGCATAATTGTTTAGAGATAAATATTATTTGGTTTCTAATGGCTACCTTCATATAAGTAATAAAAACCTCCTTGGTGTTATAAGAAACACTCCCCATATTTCCCATTACTAATCTTGGCAAAGCATAACACTTCTGCTGTAATTATACAGAAACTTTTCCTTAATCTTATTTATAGGGTCGAATTTTGAATACCAAAATATCTGTCTCATATGCTTGCTATTCCATTTCAGCCAGACAAATCAGTAATTCTTAAAGACAAGACCAGAAACAACAGCCAGGTCAGAAAGATGAGCTTAAGTCCAAGGAGTGAAAAGATTGCCAGCTTGTAAATCGGAGAAGGTACCTAATACTGGAAGTGCCTAGATAACTGCATAGGAATCAGTTCATGGAAGTTAAATGGGGAAGGGATGGGACTGGAATCCCATCTACAGAGAAAGGAAAACACCTTGGACAGTGGGCAGGAAGTGGCTGCGAAGGCTGCAATGCTTGAGCTTGCTGGTGTAGGAGAGAAGTAACCCCGGGGCTGGGAGGAGCCAGGGCGGGACCCCGGCTGCTCTGGGGGGAGAACTGAGACCAAGCGATCAAAGTGCCTCTGATACACTGTCAGGAGAGAGAAAAATAATGGGAGATAATTGTCTGGTTAGAGAGAATAAAACAAGGAGGGAATGGGAATGAGGAACACAGCTGTGGAGCAGTGATATTTTGGGAGGGATCAGTATAAAATGTGGCCAGTGACAGAGAATCACCGAGACATTAAGTCTCAGAGAGCTGAGACTGCATGAGAGGACCTGGAGCAGGGAGATGCTTGGGGAAATGAGGGAAGAGAGTAATGATTTCCAGTTTTCCAGTGATACTGACATAAGGGGTCACAGTTGTGTAATAGGTAAAACAAGAAATAGGCTGTGGAAAAGATGAGCAGTGAGGAAAGAGCAGGGACACTTTTCTGACAGAGACCACACACACTTTTAGGATTTCTGTGGAACCCAGAAGTCATAAGTCTAACTTGTCTACTTGTTTCAGCAAATATCTGCATAGCATTTTGGGGGCAAAACCTATATCTCATTGCTTAGTTACTCTAATTTTGTTTCCTGAAAATTATGCACTTTGATAGAAGATATTGAATGATCTTCAGTGGCTGTGAAGTCTGGGTGAATAACAAGAACACCTGAATAGTGACCATCTTATTTTTGTATAGTTCAGTAAAAACAGGAACATTCCCTTCAGTTTTATAGATTTTTTATTTACAATTTTATTTTCTCCCTGAAAAAATCTCAATCTTTTTAAGTCCTACAATGAAGTTGGAGACATTTAGTGGAGTTAGTTGTTAAAAATGTATGTGCACAGTGATATCACTAGATTTATTTATAATTTTTTTTAATCTGGATGTTTTGCTTTCCTTACAGGTAAAGCTATTTCTTATTTCACAAGTGATATACACTGCTGTGTTATGTACAAATCACATCTGTCTAATACTTAAAAGCCCACATGACTGAAATCACAAAGAAGTCTTGCAATTTCATGGCTATTGAAATTAATTTCACAAAAGAATTTAGCAAAAAAAGAAATTATCGGGAGTGCTTTGTTCCTGTAGCCATCTGTAGAGGAGACTACCATATCTATTTGTTTTCCACCTTTATGTTTAAGTGANTTTTTTTTTTTTTTTTTTTAGTTTTGTTTTGGTTTGGGTTTTTTGTTGTTTGTTTATTTGCTTGTTTGTTTTCTGTGTGCGTTTTCTTGGGTTTTTTTCTGGTTTGGTATTTTTTGGGGGGGTTGAAGGTTATTTTTTTCAAAATTGTAGCAGTTAATATTTGGAGATGAAAACTGAAGGAATGGGGAGGAACTCTTCCTTGGGTTTTGTAAGGATCAGATTTGTTTGATCAAGTAGTGACTTGCTTTTCATCTTTTGATTGTTTGTTCCAGTTAGCATTGCTTCTTGCTGATGAACTTTTGCAATTATTTTTTAACTGTTCTCTATTCAATTTGTCACTGTAGGAATGAGGCCACTGCACCTACAAAGTATGGTGTTATTTGATAGACTGTATATAATGAAATTAGTAAATAGTAGCCTGAAGAGAAAATATAAAAATGGGAAGGCAGATGTGTGTTTCAGTGTGTTTGTATTATAAAGAAACTTAAAATAGTTTAAGATGACTCTGCTCAGAGTTGAACTGGTTCCTAGAACTGATGATAATATTATTTTTGCCAACTAGCAATAAGTTCCTAAATTTATCTTAAAATTACTGATTAAAAATTAGTTTAATGTTTATTGGTATATTGGAGCATTTAGAAACAGTTTTTAAGTGAAAGAAAATATCATAAGCCAGAAATGATGATGTTATCTCTTCACCTGGATTTTTTAAATTTATGATGCATTCTGCACAAACTTACACAGGCTGAAAGGCAAGGAAATACTTTGGGGGTTGTAGAGATTTATGAACTTCCATTCTTGAAGAAATGTTACTATCTTAAACACTTGTTTTTAAAATGCTGTTCTGAACAGGACTGTTTATTAAATTCATGTTAGGAATCACTCAGCTCACAGAGATACTGCACATCTGATTTGTTAAAGCCTTAGAATAAAACTCCTCAAAACAGAATGCATAAGAACCCAAATCAGAAGGAAATCTAGGTTTTTGTGGTAACAAGTCAGCTCAGAGAAAACTGAATCTGTTCAAGATTCACAGGATCACTGATTCCTTCTTGAGTAGGGAGGGAGCTTGTTAAAAATATGCTAAGAAGGGAAGCAAAGAAAAATGTATTCATTTAGGTGGCATGGATACCACTAGGAGTTAAAAAGCATCAAACAAATGATTGAAGTATTTTTTACATTAAGAATATAGAAAAGATGACAAATTTTGGGTAGGTTAAATGTAAAAACACAGTAAGGATGACAAAACAAGTTTAACAAAACTAGCAATAAATTCATCAGCACATGAAGAGAAGACAGCATGGAAGAATGTATAGGCTCATGTGATGGTTAGAGTATTAAGACAGCATGTGAGAAAAAGAAACAGGAGAAAGCAAAAACAAAAGTCTTAGGAGAGAAGGCAGATTAGATTGTGTGAGCTCACTGTGAGAGAAAGTACAAAAGCACCCAAGCAAAAGACTTTTTTCTGAATAATCTGTCTGAATTGGAAGTGCCAGTCAAAGAAGTTATGGGACAGGACAATTGGATAATTGAAGACTTACCAAGCATCAAGATCCAAGTGCATTTCACCCAGGCTCTGCCAGCTTGCTGCATTCTTATATTTTCCCTAGGTGTTAAATAGTTGGTTTGAGATTTAGTTGAAGGTTTCAGGGTTATTTTATCTCAGTGTACTCATCCATGCTTAAGCTAAATGGTCTAGTGCATCCTTTCTTTTCTGTTTTGTCTGTGTTACAAGTTACAGATGCAAGAAGTCTGAGCTCAGACTTTACAGTTTTATCTTGTTTATTTGCCTCATTTGGTGTAACCATCTGTGTCCAAGGTCTGTCATATTCTTTGTTGCTGTTCTCCTGGGAATATGTGATGGTTTCTTTTATTGAGTAAAAAACAAATCAAAAATAGTTGTCCATAGTCCTTTTTCATTATATTCTCTCTGGGGATTTTCAGTAGTTTCTCTCATGCTTAGGTCCTTGAATATTTGCAGATATATTTTGTCTTCATTTTATTCTATCAAAACTTTCTGTCAAAAAAATTTCTTCCTTCTGTTTTTAAGTCACATTTGATTTGCATCATTTTATTGTTGGCATTTCTGACCCACATACACCATATGTAGAGCAAACATATATTTTCTTTGATCTCTTAAACATTATTTGTTCTTCCAAATTTGTAGAATATTCCTTTTTAAGCTAACTGTGGACTTTTAATTGCTTAATAATTTACAAAACCTTCTCTTTTTAGAAGCTATAACCATCAATACTACTAACATGCCTCACTAGTAATTTTTCATTCTTTCTAAAAAGTTATGTCTAACTTAGTGTAACATAGTTTCTAACAAGAAGAACAAACAAAATCAAACACAACAAACAGAAAAACTCCAATATTTTCCATATATAAACACTGATGTAATCTTATTCCCCAGGGGGCTACATATGATTCTGATATGTGCATATTCTACATACCATAGCGTAATATGACCACTGATATCTGTGATAAGAGTTAGAAAATAATGGCAGACTTCTGACAGTCATACCATTTAATTTTTCTATGTATATGATTAATAAATTATTTCTTAAAGTCTTTAAATAATTCTTTTAATGTTTTTCATTTAAAGCCTGTAACTTTTGCAAGAATATAAACTATAATTTTGTGATTTAATGAAGATTTTGTATAAAATGCCAGAGAGAAAAACCCGATGTAAAGAAATTTACTATGGCAGTGGTGAGACACTGGAACAGGTTGCCCAGAAAAGCTGTGAATAGCTCATCCCTATAAATGTTGAGGTTGGATGGGGCTCTGAGCAGCCTGGTCTAGGGGCAGCTGTCCCTGCCTATGGCAAGGGGGTTGGAGCTGAATATCTTTAAGGTCCCTTCCAACCCAGACCTTTCCATAATTCTATGTCAATTTACATTCATTCATAAATGACACCCTTCTACTCCTTTTTTTTCCCCATTATTTGTAATATATACTTTTTCTAAAATATCACTGCTCTTTTAGTTGGATAATTGAAGAATGACGCTAACTATGCTTTTCAGATCTTTTTCACTTCAGTAGGTTTTGTTTCAGGGATTACCAATATCATAGTGTTTCACTAATGCCTGATATTTAACTTTATTCCTATTATGAATAGAGGAAGGATTTTGTTATCATTAACATATATGCTGGCATTTAGGAAAAAAGCGATTTAATTTCTGACTCCAACAACAAAAAAGATTTTGCAGAATGCTTGTTGTGTACCCAATGTTCTTTCTGTGTACCAGGAGGACTGTGAGGTTTGTTTTCAGCACCTCCTCACCTGCTCTGAGTGCTTTGGCTGAAGCACCCCAAGAGAGAAGGAGCTGTTTCACTGAGTACAATGCACATTGTGATAGCTTGGTTGTTCCCCTGGGGCTGCTTTTACTCAGCTGTTGCTGAACAAATACCTCTTACTCTGGCCCTCCACGACCCTTTCCTAGATTTATTTCTAGAATATTGATGACATATTTATTTACTTTTCATACTGCAAACTTTTTTAGTCATGTTGTGTATAGAAATTAAATGTCTCTTTCTTTTTTCCAGCTGCTGCGTGTGACTTTGAAAGAGAGAGCTGTGGCTGGATTGAAACTGTAAATGCAGATGAATTTGACTGGGTAAGAAGTTCCAGAAATGCTCTTCCACCTGCATTTCAGAAGCAAGCTCCTCCACGGGATCACACCTATAACAAACCTGAAGGTAAGACAAGCCAGGTCTAGAAATAGAGAAGTGGAAGAGACAAACCTGCTCTTTAACCAGGTTTTAAGTGGAGGCCATGAATGCTGTAAAAAACCTTTATAAACCCTTTATTTCTTTATCCTGAGAAGTTGTTTTTGTTTTATTTTAACAGGTCATTTTATGTTCATTTTGAAGACCAGCAACAGCATTTCACAAATAGCTCGGCTACGAAGCCCAAAGTACAGGCAAACAGGATCAAATTGCACACTGTCCTTCTGGTATGAGATAATTTACATGTAAAATTCCTGGATCGTCTCACATTGCTTCTCTTGGACTGAAATTGAGGTTATAGTTTGAAATAGATACATCTTTCTCCGAAGTATTTATTTCGTTTTATTTTGTCAGTGTATAGTCTTCATTGTGAACAATACAGATGTAAGATGAAACACTTGGAGAAAAGAAGTGAAACGTGACACGACTGTTGTCAGTCTCTGAGCATAGTTATAGTAAGGGATCATGTCTGTATATATATGGGCAAACACCACAGTCCTTTTGCTAGCAATTCTTTGGTTAAGTAAATTTGAAAATGTGGATTTTTTTTTTTTTCAAGAAAAGGAAATCATTGAAAAATAGGTCTTTGAGTCACCTACAATATCCAAAATTAGATGTCATCTGTTTAAAGTAAAAGTCTCAGTGTGAGAATTGGTTCTTTGCTTCCACTTTTTTTCATATACTATCAACAAAACAAAACAAAACAAAACAACAAAACCCCACGACTAAAAATAAACAATCAAACCCAAACAGACATTTTCAAATTTTAAACATTAATTGTCTTGTCTCAGTCATTGTGCAAACTTGTCTAAGATAGACAGAAAAATATAGCTTTGATAATTTGTTTACTTAGGTCAAATTGGTGCTACTGTTTTAATAAAGGTTTGGCCTGATCTTAATATTATTAAGTACAATTGGTCTCAGTTATGTCAAACACTTCTGCCATAAGAAGTGGAATTGTCTTTTTATTCAAGATTCATGATTTGAAGTTGGACATTACTAATTGTGGGTTGTATATGTACTTCTGCTCCCAGTTTTGGTCTACAATTGCCAGTCTAAAATATTTAATATTTTAAATTATGTAGAAAGCAACATTAACAATAACTAACATAGATAGAAGGCATACTTATGCATTCAGTAAGTGTTCTGTTTTTCTTTCTTGAAACTTTACAATTATGTACTTATAAAAAGACATTATGCATCTGAGTGAGCAGTGTTTGTCACTTAATATGAAAGCAAACATGTCTCTTCAGTTATGGGTTTCAATTTAATGAAGTATGCTTTTTCTTCTAAAATTTTCAGTTCTTGAGATGAGGCCTGGACTGATATAGCAGCCAATCCTACCATCATTCAGGAAGTGGATTGAATTACAGGCCCTGTGGACTTCCTATATCACAGAGATGTAGCAGAAAAGGTCATTGTAACTGATGTGTTCCATTTTCATCATTTTCCCACATAACATTCTTATTTTTATCATTTTAGGTATTACAATTATGGAGAGTCAGTTGGGGCAGCCGAGCTGCGATTGCTTGTGGATGGGCTGAAGCCTCCCACTGTCCTTTGGAGGACATATTACAGCGAGGGAAATCAATGGCTGAAGGCAGTCATTCAGCTTGGACGCCTTCCACACGCTTTCCAATTCTCACTTGATAAAATCAGTCTGGGTATTTATGAGGGCGTCTCAGCAATTGATGATATTAGATTTGAAAACTGTGCTCTCCCGCCTCCGGCATTAAGTTGTGAAGGTCCAAATCGCTTCTGGTGCAGAGACACAAAAGCATGTATTGACAGTTTATTGGTCTGTGATCTTGTGGATGACTGTGGGGATGGATCGGATGAAGACAGCTGTGGTAAGTGCTCTCCACTATTGCTTACTTGCATCACACAAAAATTGACTTGCCAGTTCATCCCTGGACTGAATGAGCACAGAATTGCTACAGCCAGAAATGATTCCACACAGTATAGTTAGAGATAAAACAGAATGATAATTTTAAATGCATAAGATGAGTTAAACTGAGGGTAAATTGAATTATATCTCCTTTATCCAAAGCATCTGTGTTTCTTTATCTTGTGTAAAACACGAACATTCATCACAAGTTTATTTAAAAAGAGAGTTTATTTTTAAGTCAGACATTATTTTGGGTCAATCTTTGAGTGCTATCTTTGATTTTACTGACAGAAGCACAGCATAAGACGTACTGATGGACTGAGAGGAGTGTATGTTCTACCTCTTCTTAGAACCTATACTCTTCATATAAAAAAAAAAAGTTAAAATATCTTTACTAAAGATAGGAGTCATGCTGAACATATTTGTCCCCTTCAAAGGAAGAACTTGAAAGTACTGAGGAAAGCTATGAGTCATTCACATTTTTGACATTCACCTTTACTACTAAAGTGTGCTGTTGATGGTTTTTCCCCTGAGGCATGCATTCATCAATTTTAAGAACCCAAGAACATTAATATAAAATAAAATTAACTAGCATTTGCTTTATCACTTCCTGAAGTAACTAAATTATGCAAATCACAATCAGTTTGAGAAACGGGGGGCACCTTACATGCTTGAGGTAATATAAGTCTGCAGTAATAATTGCTGAATATCAACTTAAAACTGCTGTAAATTTAAAAGAATGTGAAGGCTTCCCAGCTTATCTTAGTTTTTCTACTTGTGGAATGCCTAGCTTCTTTATAACCTATTTTGAGGTCTACTATATGATTTGAGTTGCAGTTTTAAACACCATTAAATGCATTAGCTTAATTAAAAAAAAATTCCATAATTTCAGTTACTGCTTATGAAACGTAGGTACAAAGTTAGAATGCAAGTTCACCACCTCTGACACATTTTATTGTTTCATATTAGAAACAATCAATACATTTTGCCTTGGTGTCAAATAAAAAATCTCAGTTGTGTTATAACTGTATAAACTCTTTGTTTTAGCCTTGATAAAATTATGATATTATTGAGGATAATAAAGATCTGAACCCCAACATGTTTTTAGGACTACATCTCCCAAGTAAAAATACATTAAATCATTTATCACACGTACCTGCAAGACAGTATGGTGTGATTTATTTTATTTGATTAACCTCAATTTTAACTCCTTTGATCTGTTCTCTTTCGGTTAAAGAACTTTACAGTCTTTCATTTTAATAATGCATAAAATTAATAACATGGATAATTTTATTCACAGTTCTCTTTATTCAATAAATTAAGTACAAAATGACAGATATATATATATAGGAAATAAATATTTGCAAGGATAAAAAAATACATTCAAGCACTATGCCCTTTTGATACTGCTTTTTTATTTTTGACAGTCTGCTCTCTTTACATTTCAGACCCTGACCTACAGTGTAACTTTGAGAACGGGCTGTGCAATTGGGAGCAGGATGTGCAGGATGACTTTGACTGGATCAGAATACGGGGTCCAACCCCCACAGTTAATACAGGCCCATTAAAGGACCACACAACAGGCACAGCCAGAGGATGTTACCTTTACCTGGAATCCTCTGAGCCACACCGATTCTGGGATAAAGCAGTTTTGCTTAGTCCCCTCTTCGACCCTTCTGGCAATGGAACCTGTGTTTTCCGCTTTCATTACCACATGTTTGGGAAAGAAGTTTATAGGCTGTCAGTCTTTCAAAGAACTGTGAGTAATGCTAAGGGATGGCTGTTGTGGTACAAGTTCGGAAATCAAGAAAACAGATGGATAAGAGAGACACTCTTCATCAGAAGTTCTAAGCCATTTCAGGTATGATCCTTCTAAGTTGTGAAATGTTTATTTGCTGCATCGTAAAACACTGCGAGTATATAAATGACTGCACAATCTCAAAGCTGTAACTGCCTGATCAATTTTGCTTCAAAACACATTTGTAGGGTTTGTTGAAGAAATATGTAAAATACTTTCATTCTTGTGGTTGCATTAAGTTTTCCCCATAAACCACTTAATGTTAAGATTTTGAATATGTGTTATTTAAAATGCATCCTGTTTTTGTTTTTCAAGGATTTGGTGAAAAATCTTATCCAAATGTAGTAAAAATAGTTTGATTCATTAACATAAAGACAGTTCAAAAGAATATCCTCTGCTTTGCCTTACTTTTAAAGAGTTACAAATTAATCTTTAATTACATAATGCCAGAAAAGATATCAATACAAAATAATTGGCTGCCGGGTTAGACTAAGAGTCAAAAATCATTTGGAGAAAGATACGATTAAAGTAAGTTACATCTATAAATCTTGCCTTATTTTCTCATCTTTTAAATATTGGATATATTATTTATCTTTAATTGATTTATGTATGATTTATATGTAATCTTTAATGATTACATGTGGTCTGTTTATTTCAGTTGGGATATTCTGCAGGGTTATTGGAGGAGAGATTGGTTCACTTGATTGTCAACGGGTCCTAAAATTATCACCCTCCTCTCCCCCACACCATATTATTAAAAAATCCATCTTCCACCTTCCTTTTGAATCTGATATAGTGCAGTATTTTCTTTAGATTGTTCATTAAGATTTCCCAAAACACTATTTTAAGTAGAGAGAAATTCTATCCTCTTTGGAGGAAAAGGCATTAATATTACTGTGGATCCAAAGAGGCACACGGAAGGAGAGTGTTCATTTTCTGTCAAGACCTTTTGTAGAAATATAAAGGCATATAAACATAATGTTATCTAAGGCCCTTCCCTTCCCTTCCCTTCCCTTCCCTTCCCTTCCC
>WEIU01009283.1:63666-76276 GCA_013389925.1 Aegithalos caudatus | reverse complement strand
CCTTCCCTTCCCTTCCCTTCCCTTCCCTTCCCGTCAAAATACAAGTCTTGGCTTCATAATCTTCTCAGTCTCTAACCAGAGCATGTCATCAGCTCTTACAGGATTTTCAGAGATTCCCAGTGAATAGAAAATGTTAGACTCTAGGACCAAACACAGTCTAAGTCTTTGTCAGTCAGACCTTCATTTTGCTTTTTCTCTCCTAAATGTGTGAGACAATCATATGATCTGAGAAGTCTCCTCTTCCTCTTTCCTCCCTATATAAGTAGGTAATTTTTGACCCCAGTCAGAGAAATAATCACTATAAATAATAAATCCCTCCAATTCATATTTTCAGTTTATTTGCTAAGCATGGGAAGCTAGCTTTGGTAGCATATAAACAATTGTGCCTATACACCAACTCCTAGGAACAGGAGGAGTTGTCAGCCAAAAATTCAAAGCAGCACTGAAAGGCATTTGAGAACCTCTTGAAAGCCAGATTCCCTTTTGAAAGTTTTGAACTCTATAGGTATGAAACTCTAGGCCCTTTAATTGAATGCTCTGGCAGAAACCCAAAGGCAGCAGCAGAGTCCCTTGGCTCACACCTGCTCCCAATAAGCCTCAGAATCTTAATTTTGTCAAGAAAGCTTTGTTCTAGCTGCCATTAAACCATGGTGATATTTGTTGCTGTTCCATCAGATGTTTTACACCAGAGTGTTAAATGTAACATCAAGGAGAACAATGTGAGTGGCTGGAGGAGGAAAAGGCAAATTTAGAGCTAAACTGTTTAAACAAAAGGAATGTAGTTTTGTGAGACAAAATTAAGCACTTCTGTCAAACACTGCTACTGACAAATATTAAAAATAGTCCCAAATACACATGCTTATAAAAAATTTGCAGCTTTATTGATCTGGAGTTTCTCTTCCTCTGCAAAGGATATTGTCTGCAAGAAATAATACATTTTTTTAATTAGAAAAGTTCAAGTTAAAAAGAAATCCTTATAAACTATTCCTTTTAATTATATCGGATACTTGTTTCAACATGGGAAAAGAACCCACTTTTGAGTGTCCTTGTCTCTTTACTTGTTCTGCATTTATTTTCATACTGAGAAGTTTACTTACATGCCTTTTCTTTAGATAAACATTTAAAAAGGTAGTAAAATAAGGTTCTGTCTGTGCATCTACTCATATTCATGATGAATAATGTTTGCTTTTATCTTCCTTGGAATAATCATATCTAAAATAGTTTCTGCTCAGAAAAAAAGTGCAAAGATTCTATTTTAACATTTTAGAAAAAAATTTACTCTCTTAGTTTGCTCTATTTATTCATATTTCTGATGATACAGAAGAAGAAATGACAATACGTGAAAAATGGCAAAATTCTGTATCTCAATCCTTTTAAGCACTGTAGTCTTCTTTTTGTCATAATATAAATCACATACATATCATGTCAGTCATAAGAGACCTAAGGTAGCTTTACTATATTGCAAAACATATTATTAAAAACATAATCATTACCTTTACCCCAATACAGTTATTCCCTTTTTGCTCATGCAGATGATACATTCATCTCTGTAAAAAAAAGATGGTTGTAGATTTCTGATACTGAAGAATATAACTAGTACATAAGAGAGTCTATCATCATTTTTTGATGATTTTATGAAGATCAGTTTTGCATTTTCTTCATTGGCTCTTATGAAACTTAAAAATGAAAGTATAGTGTTGAAGTCCTTGGTAAAATATTAATGCTATATTTGGTATCATTACTAACATTTTTAGTATTCTGAGTACCATATATAAAACCTTAGCTGTCCCTTCAAATATAATAGTTTTTCCATTTAAGTGTGAAAAATAAGGACCATGCACAGAAGAAAATAAATAATGCAAAATAACATTGCAATTAAGTAGCTATAAAATGCATTTGATATTTTCCTATTTTACGAATGGTTAAGAAAAGTAAACAAAAAAATCATCCACTATAATAACTTTGATCTTTTTATCAATTAAGTATTAGCTTAGAAAGTAATGGAATATTGATTGAAAATTAGAATGATATATTTGCTATGAATATAGAATAGCACTAAGTTCTATTAACACAAGTATAAAACAACATTTTTTTTTCCAACTATCCTTTTTATCTGTTGTGCTATTTTTTTTTTTAATATAGGGGTACACATGTATTATGGTTTTTGGTGTGTCTTATCAGTTTGGTGTCAAATACACATGTAGTAAGCATACATCTTTTACATCCAGGATTAGGTTAGAATCACGTAGGCTGTTCTTTTTCCACCCTCTACTCTCTCTTTTCACTCCTCAGTGAGATGAGATAGCAGTTGTTCTCTGGGGATTCTGATGATCTGCTATGTAATAAGCAATATGGCTTCACAAAAATCACTCTTTTGTTATTTCTGCAATTCATGCTGTTTCTTGCAATTAGTTTTCTGAGAAAACAGAGGATTGATCAACACCCTTACCCAACCAGCCATTTCTGTAATGAAAGACTCAGAATTGTGGTGTTAAATGGAAATTTTAGTGTAATTCCATTTTAAAAATTATTTTTATAGTGGTTTCGGGATCTGTTTCAAACAAAAGGAGTCCACTGTGGCAATATGTGAGGTTTCAGAATGTAATGTTTTTCTTTCAAGGATTTCTAATTCTGATAATTATGTTTCATACATGAGTAGTAAAGGGGGACTTATAGAAAACGAAATACCCTTTTTACTGATTTTAGACAAGGTAATGACTTACTGGTCTTCTCTGTTAGCTATAATATCCTTTAAATAAGAAAATTTAAAATTTTATTTCCTACATAAAAAGAACTATGGAAATTACAAATTTTAGATCTTGTATCCCATTTCACAGCCCCTTAAAGAGAAGATTTTAGTAGGTTTTGTAACATCATAATTTTGGAAACTTACTTGTGTGTATTTTTTAGTCTTCTCTAATCATTGATAAGCATCAGGTTGAAATACTGGACTTATACTGGTGTATTCTAGAACATTCTAGATCAAACTTAAACAAACTTCATTGCCTGCAACTTCTCTGGAAGAGTGTGCATTAATCTTTATTGTCCCAGGGAGAAATATTATTTCCTAGTGTGGAAAGAACAGGAAGAAAGAAAACAAATCAAAGTAATTATATATTTACCCTTATTTTTGGAACATTAAACTGGAAAAAAAATGGAAATATTTAACCCTTTCCAGAACACTTGGGTAAACTGTGCTCCTTTCAGAAAGAGAGAGGCTTGAGATTTAGCAGAAAAACATCTAATCAATAGCGTCACAGACAAGCTCCAGAGAGAAAGATCATTAGTGATTTTTCTGAATAGAGACAAGGGAGATATTCTGTGAAATCATTAAGTAACACAATCCAAACAGAAGGAAATAGTATTTTAGGACATTGATGAGGGATGTTTTGGATACAAGAAACTACAAATGAAGTCAGTAAGTAACTTGGCAGATTATCAGAAGAAAAGTCTGTGAAGGTCTAGTAGCACAATAACAAGGCTATGTCCTCCTACCTGCCATACACTGCTGGGAGTCTGGGTGGAACCATGGCATGGCCAGATGTGGCACTGCTGTGGGTGATGCAATCCATGGGACACAAACACAGAGCTGGCTGGGAGGCACTGAGCTGCACAGAGCTTCTGCTGCACTGGGAGGCTCACTCTGCTTGATATTCCAGCTGTGATTTCAGATTTTCTGCAATCACTTTTGCCCGTATTGAACCAGGTTTATTATTGTCAAGTGTTGTTAGCCTTCTGCCTTGATTTGATTGTCTACTTACTTCCTTCTTCAGGGCCTCATTTCAGCATGTTTTGATATACCAGTAGGAGTGCCTTAAAGTTTAGTTGGTCAGATACATATTTTTGATTAAAATCTGGTGTTGAAGCAGCTCTGAACTTATCAAGGACTTCTCTAAGACCTTTATTATATGTGTAATAACCACTTATGATCATTTTTATCTTATTGCTTTTGATCCATTCCCTGCTAGCAATTTCCACACAACAATTGGATTCCACAGACAGCATGGATTTCTACTCAAAAATTCAATTCTCAATTTATCATTCCTCATCTTCCTTCTCCTACTCTTCTCCTTTGTACTTCCCCTAATAATCTGTTGATATTAGTATTCCGGTACTCTTTTTTTCTTTTTCCTCTTTTTTTCCCCCCTGTCCTTTAAATGTTACTATTTGCTTTAGTTGCTCCTTACTCCTGCAATACTACTTCAAATAAATGGATATCTAGACACATTTGCTGCATCTCAGTAGCTCTTTTTCTGACTATTCTTCTTTGTTTCTGATCTCTGTGTTGGCTTCTTGCATCCCTGATACCTCTTTGCATATTGCACAATACTCTGTGGCTTTTACATTTAGATTGTGCTGTTGGTTTCTGGTCTGTTTACAATCATTCTTATTTTGTTTTCTGTGTGGTATTTTACAGCCTGTGGTTTCAGACAGACCTACACAGTTTTGTATGTAGTTGGCTCTGGAGCAAGTTTTTATTAATTGGCTAACCTGTACCTTTAAATATCCAAATGCACTGGAATGGGAAGAGACACCTTGCACTACATAAAATGTTGCTTAAATTCCCATCCAACCTGACCAGCACAGTTGTCACCATCATTGCAAAAAATTTCTTTCTTCGTGTCCAATCTAAATCTTTTCTCTTTCAATTTAAAATCATTTCCCCTTGTCCTGTCAATATAAGTCTTGGAAGAAAGCCTCTCTCTATCTTTCTTATGAGCCAGCTTTAAGTATTGAAATACTGCCTAAGGTCTCCACAGATCCTTCCTGTCTCTAAATTCAAATTTTTCATACTGTCTTCAGAGGAGGGATGTTCCAATGCTCTGACCAGTTTTTCTGGCCCTCTTCTAGACCTACTCTTACAGGTCCATGTGGTTCTTATGCTGGGGAATCCAGAGCTGGATGCAGCACTCCAGGTGTGGGCTCACTAGCGTGGAGCAGAGTGGCAGAATCACCTCCCTTGGCTGGCTGGGCACACTTTCTGTATGAAGCCCAGGGCAAAGCCTACAAAATTCTGCAAGTTATTTAAACAAACAAACAAACCCCCCAAAAACCCAACCAACCAAAAATAATAACCACATACCCAAACCCCCAAAAGTTACTGTCTTACTTATATTTAGCACTCATGCCTTTTTAGAATGTGTCCTGGCAGGTGTGATGTGCAGAGATGGTTTCAGAGTGTCTGAACTGTGCCAGAGATTGTTCTATCAGGCCAAATCATGTGGCTTAGTCCGAGCCTGTCCTGTTGAAGTGCCAGTGCCTTTTGGTATATCAGCTCTAATTCTTGAACTTCTGGGTCCTAAGCTCTCCATCATGTCCCATCCTCATGAGCAGCCTCAAGGGGCTGTAGAGGGCCAGGAACAAAAAATTACTTATATCAATCTTATGTTCACATTTCATGCAGAACTTTTATAGGCTCTAGTTTGGGCAATTCATACTCAAGTTTCCTAACTAGTCCACTGTCTAGGTCAGAAACAATATACACATAGAGTGGACAATATGGGAACAATGGCACTTGTAAGAAGGGCTAAAAAAAACCTTAATACTTTGTGGTTGGTGGTGAACTTTGTGTTGATAGTGAAGACTATTCAATACCTTCTGTATGAAGTAAAATAAAGAGAATTTTCATAATGAAAATGCGTGTGGTACAATGCAGTATATTTGAAAAATAAGTACTGTGAGTTTTTAAAAAAGTCCTTCCTAAACAGCACTTTTGCCATTTTTGATAAATGGGTTTCAGAACATAGAAAACTGTGGAGACAAGGAAATCACATATGAGATATCATGAAAATACATTGTACAAACCTTCAGAGAAAATTTTATGGGCTTAGCTCAGGTCTTTGGGAAAGATAGTGGCCTTTTGTTCAGTGCTATCAGAATACTTAAGAGATAACTTACTCTAACAATAGAAATAATTTTTTCTTTATCCTATTGCTTTATTGATGTGCTGTGGAAGACTGTCATGATTTCATCGTGACAACATGTGCACAAAGGGGAAAGGGAATAAGAATTTCTAACCTATCTTTAATAATGCATTTTCCAGTGGAAATGGTATTCTTAATTTCTTGTCTGTCATTTCCTTGCAATTTGGGGGGGCTTTTTTGAGAGGAGAGAGAACAAGAGGGCCGGGGTGCTTTTTACCTTTTTACATGCTGCACAAAGGAAATAACATAAAACAAAAATAGACTTTCTATTCACTACTGAACTGTCAACTTCTTCCCATGTTTTAAATATGGAAAATCTGGAGTAATGAAAAGTTTTCACATCTCTCAGAACCCACAGCCCACTGAGACACTATGTTGGGCCATTTGAATTCAAGAAGCATCATGTAAGATAGGAGTTTCATTTTCCTGAAAAATGAAGAGTACTGTTTTATATTTCCTATTGATATTACTATATTACTTAGCAGCTGCTAAGTAAAATGAGACTTGGATAATTTTTCAAGGAGAAGGAAAATGTTAGTTACTTTTATCTCATGACTTAACTGCATCTAGAAGCCATCTTTGAAAATATAACAGGAAGATTACAGGAAAACTGTACTTTGTTGAGGATTTAGTTAAATTTCCTTCCATAGTGCTCTGCTTTATATCAAGCAGAAAGTTTAAAAATATTTTTTTACAATCTTTCTGTTCATTGAGTATACTTATAGTAGAATTAAGAAACAATGTAGAAATCTACTCCTGTAGAAGTACATATCAAAGCTCTCATTAACTGTACTGAAGACAGGATTTCATGTCAAACACATGTTCTGGGGATATCTCTATGTTATTGTTTTCTTACTTTGGGAGGCCATATGCATGGACATTGGAGCAGCAATTCTGTATAAGTCAAGAAAAATCCTTTGGATCAGGAAAGGTCCACATCTTTAGGCAGAAAGTCTAACAGGGATCCTTTTGCTCACTAGCATTTGCTGCTGAATAGATAATTCATTGTTTATTGCTACAAATGTTTTCACAAGCAATGAAAATAAAGCAGTGCATGTCTCCTCTTAGGATGCTCCTTATCTCAGCATGGAATAATTACACTAGCAGTAAGCACTGCATAGATCTGTCCATAAAATCTGTCCATTCAGCCCAATTCAGGCTTCCCTAGACAGAGATGTGAAGAGCTCTTCCTGCAGCCCTTTATACCTTGTTATGTTCTACTGTACAGAAGGGAGGGTACAGAAGTACTCAGATGATAACAAGTTATCCTGGTCAAGGTGGAACACTTCTCTCAGGACCATAAGTCACAGGAATTTGATACATTAACTCAGCCAAAATCCTGGAGTTTTGTTTGTTTGTTTTGCTTATTTACATATAACATCTGAGGGAAACTGTGTTTGGGAGAAAAGAAAGCAGACTTTGTATATCCTTGTAGATTAAGTCAAAACTAAACATGAACTTAAGGTGGTTTAAATATAGTTTTATGATTATAATTGCTATATAGATGTTTCATAAGTAGGCAGGTTAAAAATGTTTTGTAAACACAGAATCTTAGAAATTATTAGGCTCTGACAATGTAATACTTCTGCAATAATTCTTCCAGTGCTAATACTACGAGTGACAACAGGATCTTTTCTCTTGAATGAAGTTATGTGGCCATAATACAGGAAAGTAAAGACTCCCAGAATATGTAGTTATTAATCCCACCAATATCAGTGAATAGTCTAAAACAACATAGAAATGTGATTCATCCCTGCACTTTAGAGAAATGTTGTGAAAAACATCGTAAATCAGCATGAGGGTTCACAAGCTTATAGCAGTGTGATAAAGTGCTTTACTGAACTAGAACTTGTGTTTTTCAGTATCTTGTAAAACCAAGCACTGTAAAGCATCAAATATTTGACACAAGATTTTTCATATTTGATGTGTGTAACCTTAAGAATGCTGGTAACAATTCATTTAGATGCCTCTATGAAAGGACTTTATTTCAATTTTTGAAGTCCTGAGACGTTAATTTCTAAAGCATTTTCAATAGTCACAAAAGAAAGGGGCTGAGGAGCTTTCAAGAAGAGCTGTGTGATCTTGAGCTTTTCAGTGGATATAATTAAAATGATGTGGTGACCCAGTGTTGATAATCCTTCCAGAAGCTGATGGCAGGTCTCCACTTGTGCTTGCTTTTGGGGTTAGAAGGGTTCTGTGCACATAACAACTCTGATTGCCTAAGTCATTGCCCCAGAGGGGGAAAGCTGGAACAGACTGTGACAACCCACACATAGAGGAACAGTTCAGTGCCATGTGAACAGAATGAAACTAATGGATATCTAGATGACAGATTGGGGGAATAATCTCAAATACACATTTCCTACTCCTCTGATGGCAGCTGATCATGCAGAGAAACAAATCCAAGGAAGAATAAATTACTATATTTGGACTCATCTGTGCAGTCAATATATTATTTGATGGGAATTAATAACTATTCAAAAATTCAAAATCAAATCTAAATTTCTCAGGGATTTTTAATTTTTTTTTTCTGAAAGAATTGTGGTTTTTTGGAAAATAGTTTCCCTTTTAATGTACTCTTTGAGAACTTACTATAAGAATACGTTCATGTGTTCTTGAAAAAAAATTCAACAATGAATACTTATGACAACTTGTGACATGATCATTAGTTGAAAATATTTTAACAAAAAAGAAGATTTGAATCTTCATTCTGTGGCTTGTCCTTTGTCTGCAATTACAAAAGTTCCATCATCTCATAAGGAATTTGTTGCTTTTTTGATGAAAAGTTATTGTACATTTTAATCCAATTTTTAAAATTCATCTCTAGCATTAAAACATAGGGGTAGTTTACTTCAGAGATTTGCAGTGAAATGCAGTGAAGTTACTTTGCTTTCAGCAAGTTACAAGTTTTTTAATGAAAAAGTGTTTTTTCAGTTATTTGTGTGGTTGTTCTTTCTTGTTCAAACCAAATCACATGATTTCTTGCCAGAAATCATCATAGAAAACTAATCAAAATTACCATGCTCTAACTAGAAATAAAATCACTAAATAACACTGTTGACATCTCCTGTGACAGACCTGAGTTGCTGTTTCTCTAAAATACAAGTTAAATGCATTAGAACTAATATCAGTATTTCCTAGACATTCAGAAACCCTCAGAATTTTGAATATACCACAGTTTTTGAAATTAATTCCATTCTATCTGAAACTATGCTTGTATAGAAATTAAGATTTTACTTTGGGAACCTTCAATGGGAATTGGCTAGTGACAGAAATGAGCATTACTGTAAAAATTAAGCATTTGTACAGAACAATATTACCCATTGTAACTCCTCTATTAACACTTGTCATAACGTCACTTCACTCTTCAAAAGCCTATTTTGTTCAAAATCTTAAGGGACCATTCCTTTTATGTATACAGAGTGTCATTCTAATACAGTTTGCTTTCATGGAATTGTTTTTTTTTCCCCTCTTTTCTTTATGTCAAACACCTTTTGATACCTTTATAGATTTCATTGAATCTGGATGTTAGACTTCTGAAAACATGAAATTGGGAACAATTTATTCTCATTCAGATAATAAATGTGATGTGAAATGAGTTTCACAGCAGACGAATTTCCTAAAGGTTGCTTAATAGTATCTTATGAAGTTTGCAGAATTACATCTGGCAAATTAAGGTGGTCAAAGTTTAACCACAGCTACAGAGAGACTATGCTATGTATTGAGGCTCTGAATTCATGAACTCAGTTTTAAGTGTATACCTATGCCACTATTACATTTTCTGTGTTGCTAATGATTTCATGTTATTATGTCAAAGTATGGGACTCCCCATGTGCATAGATAAGTGTAAAAAAAACAATGTGGGTGGGGAGATTTTAAACAACACAATCACAATGATAATCAGTGTAGGGGTATTCTGAATTCAATTCCCCCTAGAGAACTGTGTCCCTTAACTTCTAACTTTGGATATTTTTAATCCATTTAAAAACATATTCCTGCTTAAGATGCAAGAATGCAATTTCCCTAAAGGAAACCTTTGAAGAAGATGTTATATAAGGATGTCTTCAGCCCATGTGTCTGTCAGGACTGGGGATATGGACACAGGCAGACTTGGGGATGGAAGCGCCTTGAACATCCAGCCGTGACATCCTCAAGGGCACAATCCAATCCCATGGAAAATTAATGTAGTTGTGAGGGTATTTGGGTTTATCTTAGTAATAGCTGTGTAATTTAACAAACTCACTGCCTCTTTTTCTGACTTTGAGCTAATTAATAAGTAATTAATTGCAAGTAGATAATCATTCATACTTTGAAAACAAATTGAAAATGTTATTTAAACTGCTGTGTGTTTACCAGTCAAAATTACAGTGGAAGATTTTTCATTTTGGAATAATAAATTTCTTTGCATGGTTTTTCCAAATAATAGATGTTTTGGTTTATCTTGTTTCCCATTTCTAACCATTTTATTGCCATTGCTACCAGTACTGTAGCCTTATCCCGATTTTAATCTAAAAAACCCCAAAGCCTGGGGTAATACTGTAAGGAATATTTGTTGGTATCCCAAGGGAGAAATAAGAATCCCATACTTCTGTGAGAGCAATAAAAAGCAATGCTGTAATTTAGTGTTGTCCTTCATATGAAATATATTTTGTGCTAAAATGGCCCATCTGGAGCATATCCATAGTAGGGGACATATACCTGTCTTCTTTTAGCATACTCATTTATTTTGTCTAATGGACATAATATACAAATGAAGTGCAATCATTTTTATTTACTCTGGTGATGTCAGCATCAGTTATAAATCTACAATTCACATGCAACTTCAGAATACCAGAAACAAATTTGTCAGTGTTAACATATTTAGATTGGTATTATTCTTTTATAGGGTTAAGGCCATTCCTTGTATTTTTTAAGTATTTCTCCCTCATGATACAGGGTAATAAATTTCAAATGTAATGTTTAAAATCTCTATGTACATACCAGATGAAAAATGGTTCTTGTTGAATATAACCGTTCCTTACAAATGGATTTGCACATAAATAAATTACAACAAAAATAGTAGAACTAATAGTACTCTGAAGCAGAACTGGCATATTTTGCCACTATTTATACTTCATTAATGTGTAAGAATTTTTTATTTAAGTGAGGAAAAAACTGAAAAAAATACATTAGAAATTTTATACATAATTTCTGAAACTGATTCTGTGTGTAGCATGTAAAGTAAGGATGTAAAACAATGGCAAAGAACAAGTAGTGTTTGAACTCTGTTGGATCAGCAAAAACATACATTTATCTTTTTTCAAGCGGTGTGTTAGGGAAAGCTTTATTATTTTTATAAATAGGAATTTATTACTTAGTTAAACTAACAATATTCTTGTCAAATCTTTCACTAATCACATGCTGGATATTTATCACTCGGCAGCAGACAGAAGAGAGGAGGTTTATTTAATCTTCCAGGGAGTATTTCACAAACACCAACTTCCCCTACTCCCTGGAAAAAGACAATGAAGCAAATACAGCATTGACAAGTCTAATGAAATAGTAGAATATTATTTCTTTAAAAGGTTCCATAGCTCAAGTCTTACCTGCCTAATTGTTTTCATCATACTGAAATTTGCATGAGTCTATAATTTTTTTAAATGAATGGTACTATATTTAAGTATGATTAATATTATTGCAATAAGTACCAAAGGAGGTAATCATAATATGCCACTTATGATAATGTCTTGCCATCATTTTATATCACAGTGATGTTTCAGTGAATTTACACCATTGTGAAGCCAACCACTCTGTTATGGTTCACTATGATTAATGTGACCACCAGTGAAAGCTGATAATAATTAGTCTCTTTCATAAATTGACATTAAATAGACTATATCCCCAGAATAAATTTAATCTCATTTTAAGTATGAAACATGGCAAATGACTCCTCTATAAAATCATAAGAAATATTTAATGAAAAGTGCAAGTCTACTATGCACTGAAAAATGCTTTTGTAATTCTTGTTTTCCTAGATTTTGGTGGAAGGTACTGTAGGAGATGGTTTCACTGGAGACATTGGACTCGATGATGTGTCTTTTCTGGGCTGTACTCTCTACAATGGTAAGAGTCATAATGCACCTCTCCAAGCTGTGAGCTGATTCATTTGTAAATATTGCTACTAGAACAGTAAAAACCAGGTGACTCAGGAAATCCAGACTTGATTCCCTGCTTCTCAGACCCCCATATCTAGGCATCAGGATAAAATAATTTCTGCTGTGCATGTAAGGCCCAAAGGAGATCCTGAGTGAGAAGTGTGCAGCTTCCATACTTTTTTAGATCTTGATTCCTAGNTTTATACAGCTTTCCACCTCCCCACTAATAATTCTTAATGTATTTACTGTGCCAATTTCTCTCATGTGACATCACACAAACAGTTCAGGTGATAGAGCAGCCTGTTGTCAATGACTTCATTGTTACCAAGGGTAGAACAATCTTTAGAGAATTGTAAAATATTATATCCCAAAATACATGTACTTCAAGCACCAGACTCAGGACATGGAATTCACCAGGGAAGAGATTTTAAGGGGGCTGGTGTCAGCTGCAGCAGGCATTGCAGGGTTATAGAGGGTGTGAGGGTTGCTCTAAAGTCATGACACGTCTGTGGAGCAGCAAACTATTTAAAACATTGTCTGGTTACTATCCTA
>WEIU01009283.1:12411-62747 GCA_013389925.1 Aegithalos caudatus | reverse complement strand
CTGGTTACTATCCTAACACTTACTCTAAAACACCCTAGTGCAGATGCACTTGGTTCTGCTACTCTTAAAATTTCTTATAGATATAATTAGTTCTACAAGGATTATCAAAAGTGTATGGTATTTCTTTTGCAGATAATTATCTAGTGTTTTACCATGTTTATACAGGGTAAAGCAGTTATTGTAACATTATGGATATAAAGGCTTTTTGTAAATACTCAGTTAATGGGTTGTGCCTTATATTCAGGGAAGAAAATCCTCAAAGAACTAATCAGAAAATCCCTAAATATTTTCAAATTAGTTAGGAAGAAAACTTTAAACAAGAAATTAGAAAGCATAGAGGGTCAGAGTTTCAAAGTTCACAACTAAGAAAAAAAAAAACCCACCTCATTGTGTGTGGAAACAAAAAAAGGAAAATACTCAAGTATAATGTTGGACAGGAATCAGGTTTGGTGTTATGTATATTTTTAAAATTGAGAGCAATTTTTGAGATAGTCCAGGGTCCTGCCTTTATTTTATCTCCCCCATGCCATAAAAATATTCCAACAACAAAAAACCACAAGGAGACTGTGGAAATAGCCTGCAAAATAGACAACAGCTATGGCATATTCCACCATATTCAACACAAGTTGGATCAGGTTGGAAAAGCAAGGTTCCCATGTCCCTGCACACTAGAATCAAGCACAGCCCAATTGCTCTTGTTCCACTTTAAGTGACCAAATACTGACAGGGAGAGATGGGCTTGCCAGCTTGGTGGTAAAGTCTCTCATAAGTAACAATAAACATGTTGAATCTTCTGAATCTTGAATGTGCTGCTTCAACACATCATTTGAATGTCCAAACCAAAGGCTATTCAGTGATGCTTGCTCTGGACAAAATGGTATTTAATAAAGCATAGAAAATTAATAGTTTCAAAATAGAGGAATTATCAGATCCTCCTTGCTTTTCAGCTGTTGTGAAGGGAATGGTTATTCAAAATTTCTTCCACTTCAATGCATCAGGAGCAGAGGCTTGATTGTGGCATTTATGTTTAAAAATTTCTAACTTACATGGTCCTCGCTGTTATTCTGAGTTGAAGATAAATTTATCAATTCATACAATTCTTACTTCAAAACATCCTTTACCTAAGTCTTTTTTTGAGTTTTAGGACATTTTGAGACTATTATTCATCTGACTGGAAAATAATTTATTTAAAGTCATAGACTTGCTTTCTATCCTCTACAAAATAGAAATGGGTAATTTATTATCAATAGTAGTGCTCCAGCCTTCAGGGATGAAAAAAAAAAAAAGTTCCTTGCTATCCCAGACCTTTTTAACATGAAAAGTCTTCACATGTACTTTTTAATTAACTCAGGTATACTGCTCAGGTGCATTGTGCACTACCATTAATAGTTTCACAAATTATTAATTTTTAAAAAGTAGTTTTATAATGGAAATTCCTTTTATGGACAATAATAGCAAAGGTTTTCAAGATAAGAGAGTAAGCTTGAAGAAAGGTGCATAGCGAAGAATAGGAGGACAAAAAAAGACAATTGATTTGAAGGAATGGTAATAAGTTTGAATGAAATACAAAGGAGCTGGTGGAACAAGGTGGTGACCTCAGAATAATTACCCTAAAGAGAAAATAATTTTTTCAGCGATAAATTTACAAGCTAAGAAGGTTACATAGTAATTTCCACAGTTGCTTGTAGTAATCAACATGTTAAAAACTCCATTATCATCTGAATAATCTGTTAGCCTTGGTTCACAGGGAAAATCAGTTTCTGTGGTTGCTGTGTGAGTCTCAGCATTAGTTTTTTGAAATACTCACTGGGTTAATCCAAATTTGAAGAATAGCAAGAGGAATAAATCCTACAAGTGTCAAAGGCTGTGTGGATGGTGTGACAAAACTAGTGCTTTCCACTGAGGAAATCTCCAACTCATTTCCTGCTGAACAGCATTTAGGTCACTCAGCTGTCCTGGCATGATTCCAGTAAAGCCATACCCTGGAAAAGAGGGGCAGTGGCAAGGGGAGAAATCATTATGGAGCTGGAATGCCTTAGTCCAGATGCTCAATGTACTTTTGGCTCCTTTTTCAAAGGAAACTTGCCCACTATTTCTACAACTACTTCAGGAACTTCAGTTCCTGCCACGCTTCCCATGAACAACTGCACAGAGAAGGAGTTTGTCTGTCGAGCCTCTGGCCACTGCATCCAGATGATCCAGAAGTGTGATTTTAGACCTGATTGCTCTGATAATTCTGATGAATCAGCTTGTGGTGAGTGGATCAAATCACGTTCTTACTAGTTTGTAGGTCTTAAACAAATTGATTTAGGAGCTCTGTCTTATCTTTGCAATTTGGTAGTAGCAACTAGTTGTTATTTTAATGTGGTTTTGCCCAGGAAAATAATAACATTTTACTCTTAATATGTGTGGTGTAATGCACTTTCTGCCTTCTGACTCAGATTCAACATTTCAGTCCAAGTAATTACAGAAATGTGGCAGGGGAAGGAATCTTCGTTTCCCTAATGATTGGTAACCATACATGACAATTTGAAGTGAGCATCGTGTCCTAAAATGTTCACTAGTTCAGACTGGAAGAGCAAAAAACTTTAGAGTTTAATGTTTGGGGTGGACATTTGTGAGAACTGTATCCACTTCTTACCTACTTCGATAAGCATGGATTTTGTTTGCTTGTTTAGTTGTTGAGGCGTTTTTTTATACAAAATTGTTTCAGCATTAGCAATAATTGTGAAATTCAGATTACTCCACACAGAAGTGAGTTGCAGCCTGTAATGCTGTGGTAGTCTTATGGGAACACTGTAAGGGGGACAATGGGCCGGGTCCACACATGTTGCCCATAAAGATCTAAGACAATTGTTGATTGCTTCTGAGTTGCAGCAGTTCACACTGTAGCATTTTAGAAGCTGTTAATGACTCACTTTGGCCTCAAAGAACAGCACTTGAAAGTGCTGCTATAACAAAGCCAGTTAATGAGGGGAACAGACACCTAGAGACAGTGACCTCATCAGCCTTTGTAAGCAAAACTATTGTCACTGAAAACGAAAACTCTGAATTTATTACACATCATGAAGGGAATTCAATCTCCTCTCCCAGGGCTGAGGGCTCAGTGAGGAAAAGTAGCATTCAGTCCCTATGTCTATTTCTTATGTGGGAATAACTGGAAGAAATGAATCTGATGTTTAAGTACCACTGGGCAAATTCCTATAGTGTGAAAAAACACCAGCCATTGAAATCCTGCCCTGAAATATAAATGCAGAGCCCTCTCAATATTTCTTCCCTCAGAAATTTACATTATCTTACAAAACATCTTTTCCTCCTAAGCAAGATAAATACAGTGGAGAATACACCTTTACATATTTGCACTGAGGTCTCCCATCACTAAGAGGGGAATTTATCACTTAAATGACAATGCTGGACAAGGACTTAAAAACATCCTGACTGAAACAGAAATATGGTCACAGGAAGGTGTTATCTTTCTCAGAGGCATTTTAAATATAATGTTTACAAAGCATGTTAAAAAGGAGAATAAGCATTTAATGCAACTCATCATTCTCAGGAAACATCACAAATCTTCATATGGGCAACTCATGAGACCACACTGGCTGCAGTTTGCTTCCTTAGTGAGGATATACAAGTTATAAATCAAAACTCACTCTCTCTTTAGTCTACCATTTTTAGCCTTCAAGGAAGGAAGCATCAGGCACATTCAACCAGCAAACTGTGATTTCCCAATGCAGCATTTTAAATGGATTTATGGGTTAAAACAAATTCTTGTTTCCTTTGCACAAGTCTCACAGCAGCCACTTAAGTGTAATAATCTGTTCCAAAGTTCTGGAGAGTGACTAGATTCAGCTTTGACCATGTGCTGAAGAATAAATATTCACAGCAGAAACAGAAAATAAAATTGGTTTCTTTACCCTAAGTAGGGTCATTAGAGAGATCACTTTGTTGCTCAGGAAGCAAAAATTCATTGGAAGGCAGGTGCGTATTTATTTAGTAAGACATCAATAGTTTGATTGGATACCAATACCAAATAGATGCATTTTTATGTAACTTTCAAGTTTTGTGAGAACTGCTTGAAATCTGGAACTTTTTTTTTAAGAGTCATGGTCATGGAGTTTGTAGACAATGTGCAATGATTTGCCAATGTCATCAGTCTATAGGACTGGAGACAGAACCATACAGCAGCTCACAAATCCTCAGCCAATTAATTTTACATGAATTTCCTGCATATTACATGACAGGTTATTAGAACTGCCTTAAAGCTGGTCAGAACTCACATGAAGATAGATACTGAGGTGCAAATGAATTGATATATTCCCAAAACTAGGATCTGTCTAATACAGGAGAAAATATAAAATTCATGTTTTACATGTAAGGAAAAAACTATGCATGTTAGTAATGTGTCAGTATTCACCAATACTATAAGTTGAATCATTTTATTTCTATGTTGCTTATTGGGTTGTAACATGAGTTAATGGTTTTCAATTTTTATATAAACATGAGTAATCACTGATAATCTCTAAAGTTATGGAGGTCTGTGACTTTGAAGATAAAGACCTGTGTGGATGGCATCAACCAGCCTTGGAACAGATGTTAGAAGATAATTCCATACGTATCAAAAAGACATTCAAGTGGCAGCTTGGAAGAGGAGCAAATCTCTATCCTGAGCAAGAAGGACATTGCCCATTAACCGATCATACTATGTGAGTACCTTTTTCAGGAGCTTGAATCTCTTCTAGAATGTGTGATCTTAACCATATATAGATTGTCCAGGAGAAAAACTGCTTCATTTACAACATTAAAACAGTTTACTGAGTTATTAATGACGTGTAATTAACTGACAACTGGTGAAGAAGGTATGCAGGATCAATACTACAGATGAATCAAAAAAAACAATAAGCAGGCAAAAATTTTTAAACATCTTTCTATAAGTAACTCCCAACAGTTTCAGTACCTCTGCATCCAGAGAAACACGTGCACTCCTCCCACAGGATTTATGGAGTTACAAGAATGTTCCCCTTTATGGGAAAGCAAGTTTGGAAGATAAGGCTGCTCTAGCTTTACCCTCCCTCCAGCACCCTAAACTGCCAGCCCAGCAAGCTGTTGGCAGCATCCAGTGGGAGGAGTGCTCTGTGTGGTCTCTGCAGTGGTTGTGGCACCAGTAAGATGACCTCTGGTATGTCAAAACCAGATTTTGGCCACTGCTCTTTGCACTGCATTATCCATCCCTGCTATAACAAGTTTTCATCCTACTTTTACACTTCTTTTCAAGCTGAATTCTCTTTTCAAAACTGGCTTTGTAATTAATTTGGCACTGCTTATTTTAGTTCACCGTGTTCGTCCTCTTGGTCAGTTTTATATGAATACCTTCTCAAATGGTTTTTATTCACACAGAAAATTTATGCTCACTTTCCTACGTTACTAGCTATTGTTAGTTGTTAGCTATTGCTACCAATTTTGTTATTTTTATTGCTAGCTATTAGTCTTATCCTGGCAGTTTTGCCCAAGGGTGGGCAGTACAAGTTAGCACAAAATGTCCTGTGAATTCTGCACTCATTTAATATTTAACTAATGCAGTTCAAAACTACTGTAGTGAGAATTAACTACAGTTTACTTGGTAATTTTATTAACAGTTCTTTTTATTTTACCATTTTTCCCGTTAATAAGTTCATATTAAAATGTAAAATATTTTTATTCTCTCAGTGAAGATTTGTAAATAAATGTTGCACATAGATTGCTTAAGATACTAGCTCCCCCAAAGATACTCCTTTGATTTATCTGGAGGAGCAAAAATTAGCTTTTCTGCATGAACATTTCATTTTAAATGTGTGGGGTTTTTTGATTTTTTTTTAATTAAGTAAGAAATTTGTGTTTAAAAAATGCATTAATCCAATGTATTCCAGTTATAAGTAAGATGTATCAAAAAAGAAATCCCTACAGGTAACTAGCAAATATATTGAGTACAAACAATTTTCAGTGTTATCCAACTTCATTAATAAGAAAATTTCTGTCCAGTGTAATAACTCTGAAGCGAAAAATACTTGCCTGGTTCTACTGACATGTATGTTTATTTTCTGTGACAATAGTCCATAGAATGCAAATACAGTCCGTAAATTAAGACCACTTTGACAAAGTGGTTTCTTTCTTTCTACTATTTTAAAGTGATATAATTTTGCATTTACTCAGCCTGAATGTCTATCACTATTAAAGAGTGAGCTGAATACATTAGTTTCATTGTTAACTTTATTAAAATTACTGTGTCTTTTCAAAAATTCCAAAACAACAATACCAAACCCACAAAAAATTATTCAACAATAGCAAAGACTTAAAATGCTGTCTAGTTGTTTCTAGCCCTCTACATTATATATGAAAAGGAAGTGTATTCCATAAAAAAAGAGCAAATGTTTACGATAAATTAGCTGTCAAGTCTTTCATTGACTGCTCTTTAATTGTTGTATATTAGCCAGTACCAGTATTTGTACTTAGTAAATCCTCTCACAACCTTTCTGCTATAGGTTTGTGTTGGCACGGTGATACATAGAATTCTATTACTGATTTTCAACATATTTTCAGGGTTTAATGCAACTGACAGTATATTGAAAAGGACTGATGAAAAGAGGAAGTAAATGATCCATAGAGATTGCAGTTTTCAGGCAACTCTAATGTATTGCTCTTGTGATGTTTCACTTGAGACGCAGTTTGGTTCTATGGTTTCCCCCTTCCCTTTGTTTATTGGCCTGTAGAGAAGTACAGAAAATTGAGGCTTCCAAATTACCACAGGAGATGCAGAGCAGCAGTTTTGTTGAATTAAAACTCTGCAACAATTATTTTTATCTTCTCATCCATTTTCCCCAAATTTCTACTAGTTAGATGAAGCAAGCTGTGTTACTGTAATCTTGTATGCTTGCAAATTAAAATAAAAGATGCAGAACTATGTAGAGAAATGCTTGGATTCATCCTGATGCAACTTACAATTAGTTCTTTCAGCAAAAATACCTGTGAACACTTGGAGTCAAACCATCTGCTTCCCCAGAATAAGTACTTGGACTAGCCACACATAGGCTGGTGAATTGTGAGGTGAAGGTGTGAGACTTTGAAGTTGTAATTACAATAATTAAGTGAAAGCAATTACTTTGCAAATAGAGGGAACAGCTTGTATATGTATATAGAAACCAAAGGCTGGAGGAATAGAAGCCACTATGGGAGTCTGCCATTGGAGCCTGGCTTGAGCTAGAAAAAATCTGTCATGTGTTGTGCAAGGGCTAGGTGACACTGGCATTGTGCACTGAAAATTCTATTACCACTATTCATATACGAATGTAGAGCTCCATATTTCTATACTTAGCAAATGGAATTCTCTATTGCAGCTACAACAATAAAAATATCAGTTTGTGTAGGCCTAAACAAGTGTATTATATTGACACCAGCAAATGGATAAGTCTATTAGTTTATTTCCTTTCTAAAAAATCTGGTTAGTGATGCAGCAAATTCTTTGACATTATTAATGATATTTGGGTATGACTGTTAATTGAAAATTTTGTAGTCACTTAATTGATATGATAATTCACACATCAAATCTAATAAATCAAAACAAAAATGGATGTGGAAATAAAATTCTAAACTGACATGATCATTATTGCTGTGCAAATAGTTCCCCTGATAAACATATTTTTAATACATCTGTCTGTCATTTTTGTCTGCTTTTCAGACAATCACTATCAGAACTCAGGACAGGAAATTTAGGCAAAATTGGTGGTTTGAAGTTACATACTTAAGCCCAGAAGCTTTTTCAGCAGTCAAAAAATGCTTTAAATTTGAGAGTATAAGAACTTCAAAATAGGAGAAAAATGATAAAGTGTTGTGTGTGGGTTTTGTTTGTTTGTTTGTTTGTTTGTTTGTTTTCTTGGGGTTTTTTGTTTATGGATTGTTAGGTTATTTATCTTTGTGTGTTCAACTTAAATAATATCAACTACTTTTAAGAATAAGCTAATGGCCAGAAATTATTTTCAGGACGATGTCAAATTATTCATTGCAAGCAATCATAATTTAATCAAACTTAATTTTTTACAAAGAAAGAGAATTCAAATATATATACCCAAAGTCTTTTTTACCTCTTATGTAAGGATGCCAGAGCATGGGATTAATCTCATAATGAAAATAAATTAAACAGTGAAGACTTTAATCATTTTGTGTGGGTAAAACTTTGAAAGTTCATTTTCTTCCTGGAATTCATACTTATTACTTAAGACATCAAAGTTTTATGTGATACACTTGAAGCATGGTCACAGATAGAAATGTTCTTTTGGAATTTTGGTTTTTAGGATCCAATAATAAATATACTACTGTTTTATTTAGTACAAGAATTCCTTCTCACATTTCTGGTGGTTTTCTTTTGAGCAACTTTCTGATGTCAGTGTCCAATTGCAGGTCGCAGTATGACTTGTGTATTGGTGTGTTGAGCACTTTTGGTTCCATTCAGTTTGAATTAACCATTGAACCTTAATCCTGTATTCATGTGACAAAGTTTAGATGCTCAAGATAGAATGTTTTTTCTCTAGCATCATGCAAAGTACTTGCTCATTTGGCATCCAGCATTTTACAAACAGCTGTGAACACATGTAGAGGTTTCCTTCTGCAGTAGGAAATAGCTCTATGGCTGTAAGTGAATTAACAACTGTTTGTTCTCAATTATCTTTTATTTTTTTATTAACCTATACAGAAATGCTTAAATTATTTCAAGGAAAGCCTTCCTTTCTTTTTTTTTTTTTTTTTTTCCTCCTTCTGGTTTTTATATACAGTTATTATTTAGGACCTATTAGAATTTAAGTGGCTGGAAGTGTTCAGCAAAGAAAATCTTTTTCTGACATGTAGGATTAATTAAATTATTGGAGTTCTTATCTTCCTTTAAGAATATTGGAATATTGGAAATTAAACATTTTATAATTTAACATTTTATAATTTAACATTTAATTTTGAATATAGATTTTTTTTCTGAAACAATATCCTCACAGCTGCAATAATCTTTATTCAGGGAAGAGATTTTTTGAAATCTATGAATATGATTTGTATCAAACTGCAAGAAGAGGTCTGTGAAGGTTTTGTTCACATGTTATGATCTATAATAGCCCATCCTGTGTTATCTACAGAAAGATAAGTAGTCAAAGAATTTCTGGTGCAGACACTGAATATCTAACAAGTATAGATACAGAGGAAACAAGGTGTATTTTTTTCATTCTACTTCTTTCTCATCATAAATCTTCTCATGCTTCCTAAAGATATGTGCCCCACCACATTTCTTTCAGTTCACAGTCACTATAGACCTTAATTAAAACCTTAGCAGTGTCCATCAGTAGTACCCTCTCCTTCCTGAATCACTTGTGGCATTCTGGCTGAACTAACCAGCAAAATGGGCAGTGGACTGAGAAGCTGTTACCCAGCCCATAAAGGAGGTGATAAATTTCTTCTTGAATGAGTGCTTGAATATTAAATTGTCTTTCACTTCTGAATTCTTGTAGCATTTTTTGTGATTTCTCCAGGCAGATACAATGTTGAGGGAAATGTTAGGGTTTACTTGGTTTTTTAAACAGCCTTGTTATACATATATATATAAAAATTATTTTTATATATTTATATATGTATTATATATTGTATGCATAAATATAAATATATAACACTTTCTGTAATATTTTGTAGTATTTCTAATTTTTTTTCCATCCACCTTTCAGCAATTTCTCACCTTACAGGCAAATTTCAATTAAAAGGCACAATATGTACCCTTTTATGCGGCTTTCCCGTTTTACTCTTAATATTGAAGTTACACTGGACTCTGTACAAATACGTAAAGATTAACCCGTCCTTGTGCCTTTGCCTGTTTCCTTTGAAATATTGTAAGAATTAATTTTGAATGCTATATATCTATATTGCAACTTTTGTTGGTAAAAAATATAACAAGTTTTCTTTTTATACCTTCTTAAACTTTACCACAGCTGTCATATAATCTGATTTTAACACTAAGAAATAGGAATTAATAAAAATCAACAGAAAATGAAGTCAGCATGATGGAAAAGTCAAAGTATCACAGTTTGCACCCACTTTGTGTCAAATATACAAAACATTAAAATATCAATGTTATATTCTGATAGTACAAGAAAAAAATTACAAAACCACAAATATTTTCTCGTAAATATGTTTTTTAGGAATTAAAAGCTAGAATTTAACACCTTATTAGCTATTTTTTTCCTCAGAAATCTTATGATGAAAGGTTTCTAGCTAGGAAATTGTAGCTAATTCAAAACAAAAAACCCTGTAAATGCATTAACATTAGTAAACCTCTGCCTGCTGGTTATCCATGCTTTGGGGGAAAGAAGCTAGAGAAGAGGGTGATCTCCCACAGCCCCACTACCCTGATAAAGGATGCAGAGAATGTGGAAAATGCAAATGTGGAAGCCACTGTGTTGACTGATTCAAACCTTGAGCTTGAGCTTTGATGGCCCACATTTTCCTGATATAGCAAATATCCCTTTGGTCAATAAAGTGCTTCATTTGAAGGTCATCTAGTGCCCTACTGGGTTTTCTTGACCATTATTTTGGTTTTTCTCTCTATAGAAACCCATCTGTTCTAATAGCAGGTCACTCACCTGGCAAATCCCAGACAGATGGTGTTGGAGAGCTGAAGAATAATACTTTCAATGCATAATCAGTGCAATAGGTGTGGGACTCTGATTTGCTGTATAGATACTGTACAGTGTTTATGGACATATATAACCAGGAAAAATGGAAATGCATGTGGAGGCTGCTGCTTTCTGAATTTTGAAATTTAGTATGGTATGCTGATCATTGGGGTACTTATAACTCTAAGGAAAGTAAAATATCCCTTCCAAGTTTGTGTTTTTTCATTGTTTTTCTCATTATTGCTGAAATTTGGAAAGAAAACATAATACTTTAGTGGAAGGGAGTTGTATGTTTTCTAATCAAGTTTATTTTTCAGTCCTAAAGAAAAATAATGAGTAAAGGGAATTTTTAGGTCCATTTAACCATTTAGTCAGGGATTTTCAAGATACACAGGTGAATTAACACTTTGAAAACCAAGAGATGTCCAAAAATTCATTAAATAAAAGCTTGAGCTTCCTGTACAAGAAAGTTCATCTGAATTAGTTTTGATACCCTTTCAGACATTGCAACAATAGACAATTAGTACTGTGAAATGTGTAATTCACAGCATGAGACATGACTTGATAATACTAACAAATTTAAGATGGGCGTAATTTTCTGATAGGTCTTCCACTTTTCTTAACCCACCTAATCTTTCCTTTATTATATTCAGCTCCCTGTGTTCTTTTCAATGCCTTGAAGGGGGAAATAGGATGAAGATTCCTCTATGAATGTCCATTCTTTGCCAACTACAGTTAAAAAAATACTTGAAATATTAAGCTATTAACTAAGACAAGTATGCAAATATAGGTCAGTTGCTTATGTTGAAAAATTTATATCCATTAAAATGTTGTGAATTTCCCTCTGAAACTAATTAGGATTTTTGGACTAGCACAGGAATGTCATTGTATAGGGAATGCTTGTACTACAGAGGTAAAATTAATTATTTTCAAAGGGTAAATATCGAGGTTTTAATGACACTTAGTGTAGCTGCCAACTAAGACGTTTTCCATGGGTTAATTTTCTAAATTGGCCTGAGCTCTTGCAGCTACTGGCAGGGGAGCCTGCCTGTATTCTGCTGAATTTCAGCACTTACATAAAAGCTATGCTGAAAGCTAGATTTATTCACTATTATATATATATATAAATACCTTTGTTTACACTTGTTAATATCAAATTCTTGAGGTCTCATTTAAAATAACCGAAAAACAACTCAAGGGAATCATTTTATGGAATAGGAAAGAAATTGATTTAAGGATAGGTCAGTTGATTAACTCTCACAGTGAAGAAAGTTACCTTCTCAGAAGATCACTTAAAAAACAAAGGTTGGGTGCGAAGACAAGAGCATCATCTGGCAGAGTAAAATAAATTGTTAATTTATGTTTATGGAAAGCTTTGGAATATCCTGTCACTGCATATTTCTTACTAAGTTAAAATAATAGTGGGCCAGCTAAGAAATCCTTTACTTTCAAAGTCAGAGCTTGAAAAACTGAACAGATGATTGCATGTATGTTAATTGGCTCTGCCAAAAAATTTGCATTCATAGAAGGTATGGCTCCTCTAGCATTTGAACTCTCTGTAAACAGAATGATTGCTCATTATTTTCTTTAAACTCTTCCTCCTGCAGACCGTGCACCTCCCTAGAAATTCCATGCAGGCTTCTATACCAGGCAGCTTAAGAATTCAAGACATAGAAAACTCTTTCTTCTGTGAGCAAACATGATGCAGGTTAATTTTCACTAGAAAAAAGTTTTCCTTTTAAATATGGATAGGTAACAAGTACATTAGTCTTGTAGTCCCAAGTGTAAAAATTTCCATGATGGGAGTGAAAGTCAAGAAGGGTGCTCTACACATACTTACCCATTCCCTTCTGATCCCTCCTTTTCCCATTACATGCCCACTTAACCTTAATCTTCTTGTAATCACATACCACCACTGTATTTAATGGCTGGCACTGTGAAGTGCTTCATACAGGGGACTCTCATCTGGTTTACTAGTTTTAAATGTGATATTACAGCAAACACTGAAACAAGGTCAAAAAAGTTGCAATGACTCCTTTCTTAGGCTGTGCCATGAGACAGCCGTACCCAGGCATAGATGTGAAGTTTGGCCTGCCTGTGTCTGACAGAGCACACCAACAAGAGATGGATGACTGAATTTCATTCTAGTACTGAATGTACACTGCCACTCTTTCAAACTAATCTCACTCAGAGGCATGGATGTGATAGTGAATACTCTGGAAAGTAGGTGCTAGTGCTCTTCAGAGCTTCTTATCATTCTGATTCTTACAAGTCCTTTTGAATGCTGTTGTAAATACGTGGCCAACACCCTTGGGCCATTGAAGGCATGAGTTCCCAGAAGCAGAGTAAATTCTGAATTTTTCAATATTTTTGCAAACCTTAAAGGAACTGGATCCTCTTTTTACCTCCAAGCCAGATTCTGGTAGAGTACTCAACACCAAGGCTAAAAAGAAACCTAAAATAGCTACGTTGAAATAACAGCTTTCTTCAGCAGAAAGGTGGGAAATAAAAGAATTTGTCCAAATGCATACTTCTTGAAAGATCTGTAATTGTGAGTTTTCAAAGTTTTCAACTATTAGTTATAGTACAGGCAGATTATTTAGAGAATGTTTTAATACTTAGTCAAAAGGATGAAGTAAATGCATTCAGTAATTATAAAAATGTCTGAGTTGCCAGGATTCAGTGATAAAAGAAAAGCATCATCTGCCTTTTCATGAAAAAGAAAATAAGATTGTGGAGAAGATCCTGATTTCCACAGATCTTATCTCTTTCTCCTAGGATTCTGCCCAGATAAACTTTGGTTCCTATTATGTTTACAAGCAGTTTTCAGTGATCTCAAATGTAATATATCTGATCTGTGCAGAATGAAGATCTGTCCCATTAAATTGTTGCCTTTTTGATTGTCTGGTTGGTTGGGTGGTTTTTTTGTTTGTTTGTTTGTTTTTGTGGGGTTTTTTGTTTTGGTTTGTTGTTGTTGGTTGTTTGTTTGTTTGTTTGTTTGCTTTGGGTTTTTTGTTTATTTTTTGTTTTTTTGTTTGTTTGTTTGTTTTGGTTTTTGTTTTTTTTTTCTGGTGTAATACATGGGGAGGTAGAAGCAATAGTCTAGCTAAAAAGCAGTCTTTGATTTGTGAGGATTTTGAAGGCCTGTTTCTGACCCTGTACCAGCAAATTGCTTACTCTTCCCATTTGGTAGGATTTTCGGTCTGTCAAGAGCCTGATGTCATGACATCTTTGAGCATATTGTGCTTCTCCTGGCCATTGTCTTCTCACAGCTGTAGTGGTGTACTTTACAGAGTAGTTGCTCAGAACTTGGCCAATCAGGAAAACCAAAAGGAAAGGAAAACCCAATACCAGCACCTAT
Organism: Aegithalos caudatus; assembly: GCA_013389925.1. Lineage (NCBI taxonomy): Eukaryota > Metazoa > Chordata > Aves > Passeriformes > Aegithalidae > Aegithalos > Aegithalos caudatus. Next base: position 48,713 of record WEIU01009283.1, on the reverse strand, counting down.
TTAAAAACATAGGTTCTGTTGTCAGATTTGTAAGCACTTGTTGGGAAAGATTCTTTTGAGGAGTACTGAGCATGAAGTACTTCTGTTGGAGAGAAGAGAAAATTCTCTTTGGTAAACAGCTGCATTTTATTTTGGAAAGAAAGATTTTTAGGGACTAAATCTTAAATACACAAAACACTAAAACTGCACTTTTGGTCTCTCTGTACACTCGGGGTCTGATGCTTACTTCAAAGACACCTCATCTTTCCCAGCAGCACAGGAGACAGAATTTCATCCAATATCTTGGGTTTTCCTGACATTAAGCCTGGATCAAACCCTCTACATTCCATGAGAAAAGAGAAAAGAGAAAACCCAGAGTCCCTCTAGCCCTAGGGTCATCTGTATGATCCTGTGGGTTGACGTGAGGTTTTTGGAGAGGGTTTTTGGGTCTGTTTTTTAGGGTTTGGTTTGTTTTTTTGGTGGTTTGTTTGTTTGTTTGTGTTTGTTTTTGTTTTTGTTTTTTTGGGGTTTTTTGGGGGGTTTTTTTGGGGTTTTTTTTGTTTTGTTGTTGTTGTTGTTGTTTGGGGTTTTGTGTGTATGTGTGTTTTGTTGGGTTTTTTCCAATCTCTGATATAAAATAGTAGCTGCATTTGCTAGGGGTTTTTTTTTGGATTCTGGCTACAGAATAAGATGCATCCAGATAGTCAGACAGTATTCAATCTTAAATTAATTATGATGAAATGTTTTGTTTTAATAAATTATAACACTTTTTCTCTGAGCAGGTCCACTGGAGAAGGCTGGTATCTCTTTGCAGACAGCTCAAATGGAGAATTTGGTCACATAGCTGACATTGTTACCCCAGTCATCTCCCTTACAGGGCCCAGATGCAAAATCATATTCTGGAACTACATGAATGGTTCAACAATAGGTTCTCTGGAGGTATGGAGATGCTCTTTTGTTTTGTTTTGTTTTGCCTTTCTGCATGAAATTACTGTGAGGACACTTATGCCTTCTCTTTTATTTCATTAAAACCCAGGCTGCTAATAAATGATTAACAATTGCTAGGGCTCTACTGTTCTCAACATATTATGATATGAACGAAGTCGTAGTTAAATAGACTGGAGAAATGATAAATTTCTATAACAAGCAAAAATTGTGACTGTTATAAACATGCCATAGTTGGAATTTCTGTACAAGAAAAGAGTTTTGTATCACACAGTACCATTTGACAGTGAAAGGCAGCAATAGATATTTCAACATCAAGGTCTTTGGCTAATGTGGGAGCATGAAAAAAATAAATAATTTTATCAAAATTTGACATTAAATCTTGTAGAAAGAGTTTATTCCTTGAAAAGGTGAACATACCACTTTTAGAGATTATATTTGTGTAAGCAGCATTGAACTACTTCTGTGGCATATAAAGAACAAATTTGCTTTCCCATACTCTTTTCCTCGTTCCAGTTAAAATAAAAGTGCTTCTGTAAAGGAACTTTAACTCATTAGCAGCTTGTAGATCAAATAAGTCACTGCAGAGAGAAATTATACAAACCAGCTAAACTCTTCTAAACATTTTTTTTTCACACAGCTGTGTGCTTATAATGGGATTTCCCAGGAATGTTATGAAATACCTACAGCATCAGGAATGGATTGGAAAAAATACTCATATAAGTTACCAAGTCACCTGTGCACTTAGTATCATATTGGATGTGGGCAGTGCATGATGATTTAAATATACAAATAAATTCTCACTAGCTCAGTTACTCAGAAAAACAAATTATGATAAAAGGTGACAGATTTCAGCTGTTTTGAAAACAAAATTAATATTTGTGTTGACATTAGAAATGCAATCTGGGATGTGCTGAACTACATGCCATACATGTGACTTGCTAGATATTCAGCACGTTCTATGTTTTCTTTGATTTTTTTCCAAAACAATTAAAAAATATTGATAAATTTCTCCCAACTAGGTAAAGATCTTGCTGGGATGCTTGGAAAGTGGTCAAATATTAATTAATCAGAATCAGAGGGAAATCAAAAGATAAAGATGGTTCATCCTCAATTTTAAGGCTTGGGGCCAATTAATATGTGCTCTGGGACTTTGCATACTCCAGGGTCCAGGCTTCTTTACAGTGTAAGAGCCCATGTTAGCTGGAATTATGTCCAAAGAGTGTTTTGTAGAAATCAGCAGCAAATTCTATGGAGCCATGCACAGTGAAAAGCACAAAAGACAAATGTGTATAGTATAGATTTTTTCTTTTCTCAGTTTCAACACTGGTTACAACTTCCCTCTATTCTTTTAACTAGCTCTTCCTCATCCCCAATTTATTTCATTTTAAGATGTACCAAAGAAAAATCATTAAACTTTTGCACACTGTTAATAATTGCCTGGTTTCAATTCCTTGATTAATCAATTAATAATGGGTGTAAGAATAACTCAGAATATAAAATTATTTAGGTGAATTCTCATTATATTAAGAAGTCACTAACTATTGTATGATTGGATATATTTTCTGTGCTTACAAGAACTTTTATCCATATCTTCCCCCGAGACTACCACCTTTTTTTTTGACTTTTGCTTGTAAGTCTGCATCCATACCATCAAATATGTAGGATTGCTGAAGATTTTCCTGCAGTTTGCATGAATGGCTACCTTCCTGTGTTTCTACTACATTCTTAAACATTGATTTGCTGTCACTTTCCTGAGCATCAGTTTGATTATTTGTTGGAACCTTTTTTATTTAGTTTCTTTACTTTTACTTGGCATGGGTAATTCTGCCAAAGTATTACTTTTTTGCAATGTAATTGAAATGCATAGAGATTCAAAGTGCATTAAGATACCGGGAAGCCTTAGGTTTTAATAGCATACAAATTAATGGCCATATTTTACTCTAAAGTTTTAACCTTTATCATGATATGATAGAAAATATGAATTTACGATTAAGGAATTGGATATATAATGGAGTAGACAATTTACAGTCTGTAAAAATGTGTGTGTGTGCATCTATAATCACACACATACCTACCTTCATATAAATATAATATTTGTATTTGAGTAAGAAAAGATATTTTCTTATTCAGCACCCTTTATTCTTTCAAATAATATCTGTAATTGCTTTCTCACTATTTTATTTATTTTCACTTAAAATTCATGTCTTTTATGGCAGATCTTCTTGTCTATAAAGTCAAAAGTCACTTGTTTTTCTATCCAATTTAATATATTATCTATTCCCTTTTTTTACCCCTAAAATGAAAGCTCTTTAGTGTGAGGATTTGCACTTTGCTTGGCAGAACTTACCTGTTATGCAATATCATATACACTCATGGGACTGCATAAATTTGAAGCAAAAAAAAAGGGTTTTTTCATTATGATGAAAAATGCCTGGGCTGCACTAAGAAGATTACACAGAATAGCAGTAAATCCTTGAAAGCAGAAGTAGTTCAGGAAACTGGTGAATGGATGTTTAGCTCTGCTAGTACTGGCTGGAGACAAAGCTTGACACACATCATCAAACACCCATCTTGTTATTGTCAGCTCAGTTGAATTTGGATGCCAAGAGATTGGACTAAAGAATATTTAGGACCCTCTGCTCATGTTGAAGTGCACAATCATTCCCCAATTTGCTGTTTACAAGGGTCTGGGCTTTTAAAAGTCTTTTATTACTCAGACAGATGAAATTTTGTCTTTATAAAAAAAAGAGAAAAAATTATCCGTAGAAGAAATAAAATGTTTTATAAGAATCAGGACAAGAAAATCCATCCTGAAAGGGCAGTTAATTGTATGCATGAACAAATATATTTTCCAGTAAGTCTTGTTAACCCTCTTTCCATGTTGTACAACTGAATGACAACCCACTAATGAACCATTTTTATTCACTGCTAGCCACTCTGGATAAATTAATGATATGTTACTCCAGTTAAAGCTGTGGGCTAGGTACGTTTATGAGGAGATCAGAAAAATCTTAAAACATTTTTTTCTGAACATTTATACTGACAGATCCATGTGCATCAGGTTGGACATTAGGAAAAGGTTCTTCACTCAGAGGGTGGCTGCACAGGCTCCCCAGGGCAGCAGGTACAGCACCAAGCCTGACAGAGTGCAAGGAACACCTAAACATTCTTGGTCATATGATTCAGCTTTAGGTAGTCCTGAAAGGAGTAGGGATTTGGATTTGATGGCCCCTTCCAAATTCAGATATACTGTGAATTTTAATGGTGGAATAGAGATTAAATGTACAAGATAATATTGTATTCTTGTACACAGTTATAAAACTCTTAAGTGACTTGGTAATGGAAACATATTTTTTTTGTTACCTAGAATGATTTTCTTTTTCAGGTACTCTATAAAAGCAGTAACAAGACTTCTAAACTGTGGACTCAAAGTGGCACCCAAGGTCCCCAGTGGAACAGAGCAGAAGTGTTCTTAGGAATTCGTTCAAATTTTCAGGTGTGTCTTCCTGTGTGATGTGTGTCCTGGAGAACTGGCTATTAGTACTTCTATACTAAGCATTCTTCACCTTCTCATTTCCCTTTTACACCATGCATGTAGCTCTCCTCCCCCATAGAAGAAATCACCTTTTTGGCTGTCCGATTCATTATCTGAGCTGGACTTATGTTTTTTTGAGATTTCTCATTCCTCTTTAATCTCAGACTGATATCCATTTTTAAGCCTGAGAATCCCATCTATCTGAATCCAGCTTTGCTTAAAATATTCTACTTCTCTCTCCTCAGTACACAGTAAGTAAAAACCTCTGGGTTCTGAAAAAAAGAATCTTGAGAATGATGTTTGCTTTGACATTGGAGCAGATTCCCAAACCTCTTAGAGATATGTGCTTAGTTGTAGACATAGAAAAAAAAAACCCCAAAAATTCCCAGGGATCACCAGTAATATATTTTTAAATAGTTACATTTCCTGATACTTCTGTCTTGGAAATTTAATGAAATTTTAAATTCTTTTTACATGCATGGGAATAAATGATGAACGACAGACCAGTCTTTTTCAGACTTAGTTTGCAGAAGTAGGAAGAGCCCTTGCTATTAGTTCAGGATGAGTGAGGACTAGTATCCCTCCGAGTGGCATGATTTATTTCCACTTTTTGTGTGCTTGGTAATGTTAGAAGGTGGTCCCTCAATAATTATAGTGACAGATCTGTACCAACTGTAATACAAGATTTTGTGCAATTATGCTTTGACAGTGAGAACTGACCACTTCATATTAAAAGATTTGTGAGGACCATCAGTCTCTGTTCTTTTCATGTTGTGTGTATCAGCTTTTCTCTATCTTATCAGCGGCTTACTGTAACAGCTCTGTAATTTTTATTAGGTTATTTTCAGGGCAAAACGTGGTGTCAGTTACATGGGAGATGTGGCAGTGGATGATATTACCTTTGAAGATTGTTCCCCTCTGCTTATCTCAGACAAACCTTGCACATCAGAGGAATTCATGTGTGCCAACAAGTACTGCATCCCAAAGAATAATCTGTGTGATTTTGTAAATGACTGTGAAGATAACTCAGATGAAAGCCCCAATATTTGCAGTGAGTATGGTAGTTTTTTAATATAATTATCATAAATAACTGTGCCTCTGAATTTTTATTACTCAAATACTTTTGACAGCTCATCAGTTAAGAAAGCAAACAAGAAGGTAATAATTTAATTCTATTCCTTGGTTTTTAAGGATTTGAAATTATTATTATTTAATTTAAAATCACACGATACAAAATACAAAGAGCTGCTAATGAATGTCTTAAAATAACTCAGAAAGCAGCTGTCTTTAAAAGCAGAATAAAATTATCCTGCTTTCCATATGAAAAGAATGTATTAAAGCTGAAAAAATAATCCAAGCATAATAACTTTGGGAGATGAGGTATCTACCTCCTTAGATATTTCAAGGGCTGTCAGGTCTCAGCAAATTATTTTAATCTGAATATTGTACAATTTTGGTTTTACATGACATATCAAGAAGCAGCATGTGTAGTATCTGATTCGAAGAATGATGTTCCATATTAAATGACTCCTCCTGGATCACAATATATGATATTAACACTTTTTTTTTTTACTACTACAGACGTGAGAAATGCTCACACAATCAAATCTGCATTGTTTGGTACCATATTAACAGTTGCCTCATTTTTATTGAAAATATGAATTCAGTTTATCAAATTCTCAGTGAATACATTTCTGTGAAGCAAAGGTATGCTGATAACCTATGAAAGCTAAAGTACATTTCAAAGAAACCATGTCTTGCAAATTATTTTCATACTATTAAACGACTAAACGATTTCCGATCCAGGAACAGTGCATCACTAACCTATACAGGGTCCAGTTCACATCTTCTGCAACTAAAAATGATGAGTATTTCAAGTTGCAATTACTCTGTTAAAAAATATTCTCATACTTTGACTTTCATTTTCTGAAATTTTAAAATATTAATAAGATTTTGTTTTTTTTTTTTTAAATTTGAATTTTTAGCATTGTCTGTGTTTCCCAAGAAACATCATCAGACAAGAATAAATTGAGGCATTAAGGGCAAAACACTTCAAATAAACTGATAGAATTTAGTTTTGAAACCTCTATGATAACAATTTTATTCCAATTTACCATTGGAAGAGATTAATTGAAACAGTCCCATAAAGTAAATGCTTTCCTCTAACATATTTTTATTATTATTTTTAAGTAAGGAAAAAAAAAGTAAAATTCTTTTTAAAAATTTCCCTAACTGCATTTTAACTGTAAGCTTTATAATGAAGTGCTTTGGTGTTTTAAAAGCACAGGAGTCATTTAATATGCAAGGGCACAATCATCTGCAGTAACTTGAGCTTCTATGCAGGCTGCCTAAATTCTCTTTCTCATCAGTGGAGTAACTTGTTTTCAGGCTGAAGTTCATGCAACTTAAAATCAGTTGTTTGAGTTAGATTAAATAAGCTGTCCTGTAGATATGTGTATTTCTCTCTGTTGACCATAGAGTTCTTACAAGGACATCTAAACTTAGATTAGGTAATATCCAATATGTGTATTAGCAGGGATATCAGTGCTCATGCCTTAAGATCTTGATTCTTGAAAATATGTCTTTAAAATAAAATGGTCAGTTGTATACATTAACTTTATTGACTCAAGATGGAATTTGTAAATAATGGAAGGATTTTTTTTTAACAATGATCTTGAAATATTAAGGAACCAAATCTGTTGGAACAATATGATTAGGACAAGTTTTATGGGCAGTTGCATTCAGTTGAGTTAATCTATGATTTTCATACAAGATAATCATAATTTTGCATATCAGGTTTGGACTGGTTTTAATTGCTACTTCAGATGGCACTATATTTGCAGGCAAAGGTAAAAGGGAAGCTAGTTTTGCTAAATAGCTCTTACTTTTAAGAAGAAGTTTCTAACGTTTTTACTTTATGACAGTCACAGATTGAAATTCAAAGAAGAAATACTTTATCTGATTTCAGCCTGAAATTTTTGAGGTAGCTGTCTGTCCTGTTTTGGTCCATGTCTAGATTCCGTGGATTCTAGATCCCTGGCCTGGTTACTGATGCTTCTGAGTATCTTTCAGTTAAATAAAACTACTTTCAAGTGGCTGAACTTTATCAGACCTCAGAAGAAGCTCAGATTTTGATTACATTTTGAAAGAGACATTTTGTAATTTCTGATATTGTCCTACAAAATAATGCATACAGTTTCAAAATTTATCTTCAAAGCACTTTCCTTTTTAGTATTAATAGTAAGAATATACAGGGCACAGTCAAAAGCCTCTTGAAGTCTCTGCTGAAATTCTAGCTTATTTCATCAATTTTAGTCTTACTTGGTAATGATTACAATGAAATTATATATGTATAGAGAGAAAAATATACAGAAATTAAACTTCTGGAATTATGCAATTGACTTTAATTTACATGGACAGTTTACTCACCATGTTGGCTGTTTTGACATCCAAGATTCGAAAATTGTGCATGCTGTTTCATATAAAAATCAACCGAATTTATCACAGCTTTCTTCTTTTATAGGCAAAAAATACCTTTAGGATCATTAAATTCCACTGTTAACCTAGCCATTGCCAATTTTACCACCAAACCATCACTAAGCATCCCATTTATGTGGCTTCTGAAGACCTCCAGGGATGGTGACTCAACCATCTCCCTGGGCAGACTGTTCCAATGCTTAACAACCGTTTCAGTGAATTTTTTTTCCTAGTATCCAATCTTAGCCTCTGCTGGTGCAACTTGAGGTCCTTTCTTCTTCTTCTTCTATACTCATTACTTGGGAGAAGTCACTGACCCCCACCTTGCTACAACCTCCCTTCCAGTTGTTGTCAAGAGCAATAAGGTCACCTCTCACCCTCCTTTCTGCAAACAGCCCCAGCCCCCTCAGCTGCTCCTCACCAGGCCTGTGTCCCAGATCCTTACCTTTCTTTGAATACAGTCCACAACCAACATAATTATCTATGTTTCTATATTGGTTAAGAAAATACTAGTGAATTGAGGAATTGTGCAAAAGTAGGCTAACTTTAGGTGTGATTCAGCTCAAGATTATCACAACCACATTTATGGTTTGTCTATGTGTGTCAATATAGAGGCTGTGTTTTTATGGTGCTCAGTACATTCGTTTGGATGTGTCTGTTCCCTAGATAAAGGTGTTTCTTCCTGTCCTCACCCAATCTCAATGTCTTCCTTCAGAAAGAGGCTGGTTTTCTGCATGTCTTGAATGTTCTATGGAGGGCCAGTTAAGACCCTAAGGAGCTAAAATAGTTAACTAAATTTGGTTGCATTTATACCAAGGATTCTGTTGCCTTTATTAAAAAAGCACTGGAACCACCTCATATATACACAAGTAGGTTTATCCTAATATTAAAGTCCAGAACATAAATAATGCTCCTTTTAATGATATGGATATTATTTTTTATAGTGGAGCCTGTTTCCCCCCCATAGATTTGAGTAGCAGGTTATACAATACGTACCTAATTAACTACTTGAAAATAAATCTCTTCTCATGTGTGTGCAAATATATTTCAGGTACATCTATTGGGCATTGCAATTTTGAGTTTGACCTTTGTGGATGGAAGCAAGATAAAAATGGTGATTTTGACTGGCACCTCAGAACTAGCAGTACTGCAAAACTGGGCACTGGACCAGCTACTGATCATACACTGCAAGAGCCATCTGGTCATTATATTTTTATAAAGAATTCATTTTTTCATCTACCAGGACAGAAGTGCAGGATTTCTAGTCCTATCTTAAGCAGAAAGAACAAAAACTGTAAGGTAGGTGATGGTGTGGTAGTAGAGAGAATAAGGAATTTGATTTCTAGATTGCACCAAGAAAGTACTTCTAAAATAATTAAAGATTACTACTGAAATAATTCTTGTAAAAATCCCCATCCTTTTATAGAGAAGTCAGCATCAGATCTTATCTCATTGAAACCATAAAAGATGTATCTTGCTGCAGGAGAAGAATGATTTTGGAAGTAAATGAATACTCTGTGAGATTCAGATTAAGCTGAAAGTAAATGCAGTGTCTGATTTACAATGTCTTATGCAACTCATCCAAAGTAGGAAACGACTATTTAAGGGTTTTTGATTTTATAGAGAAAGTGTGTATAAATGCAGTAAGAACTGGTTTTCAAAGAATACAACTGCAAAAGGAAGGATGTGTGGCAGAAGGCTTTGTCACCAACTCTTCTCTAGAGAATGGAGAACTGTAAGGCTTGATCTTTCAAAACAGTACAGCATATTATGGTGACTTCAGCTTGAACATTTCTTTGCAAATCTGGAATAAAATGTTTCCTGGTTTTGATAAATCTTTTATAGTCTTTGCTAAAAATATAATTTCCCAGAAACTTTAGCTATGCCTTATTTTGAAACTGCAAATGTACCTTTATACATCTAATAAGTAGGCCTTTCAAGAGGATAGTTTTTATGAGGCCATTTTAAAAAAAGCTTTTGAAATTTACTGTTTGAGTTATCACAAAACTATGCTTATCAAATGAAAATGGTCTTAGACTGAAATAGCCCTAAACAGTTTACTGGTTATGCAGGTGACATCTCTGTGCAAAATGTCCAGTCACAAGCCTCTAGTTTCATTTGTCTCAAACTGTTCCTGAATAATATTCCTGAACAGAGGGTTTATCTTTAATTTGGAAAGAGTTCTGCTTATGTTCTAGATTTCTAATCAGTTCATTTTACTGAAATACTTCTCTCTGAATACTCTCCAAACTCTATAGAAAAGAAAGTCAGGAAGTATTAACATAAAGGGTTTGATTTTATGATTCAAAAAACTCCTTTGAATAATTATGATATTCAGTAGCAAAATTTAATCTAGCAATTATAAAATTATCTTCAGAACTGGAACCATGTTCATTTCTTTAGTGCTTAAAATATATATATTAGAAAATTCTGCTTAAACTAACATGATCTCTTCCTTCTGCTTCTAGCATCGTATGTGAGAGTATCTCTTTCTCTGCATTATCTGGTTTTATGCTCTAAAAATAACTTTTCCACTTTTTGACTTCCATGAAGCATAAAATATATGCAAAGAAATGCAGAATAACTGAGACATGTTGACGTCTGTACTGTTATGATGTATCACACATTAAATGCAATTAAGTGCTTGAAATGTAACTATGGGAAACTGTTGCTTTTATCACATCAAAAATTATTCACAAAAATGCCCAGGTTTATGTACCTTGTATAGACCAAACTCTTGACATCCATGGTGTGGCCTGAAACAGTCATATTTATGATGTTTTACTTTCTGAAAGTTCTGAGCAGTTCTGAAACTTAGACAAATGACCAAAGGGAGAGTAATTTCTGGTATAGGGAAATGTATGAATGCAAAAAAATATATCAAGATCCAAAACTTCATTGTATAAGATCAGAGAGTTCCCTGAAGTACTTCAGTCCTTCCTATAGGTTATTTGAGAAGAAAATGCTACATTATATTTTACAACAGATTTAGTATGGGATCTTAGACCATTTCAAATCATTGGAAAATTAACACTTACATTAATGGGACAAGTTTTATGCAAAGAAAACAAATACAGAGCAGGACCTATAATAGGACATAAATGATTCAAAATATTTTGTCTGTATACAAGACTTTCAGAAACAAAGCTGCACTTTTAAAAAGAATAGAAATCCAAGAATGAATTGGAAAGAACTGAGAATGCAGTTAAATGTGATTAATTTTCACCGTGATCTTTTCCTGTATGTATTTGGTCTTTTGCAATTCAAAATTTCCCCATTTTAACTAAAAATAAATAAGGCACGGTTTACTTATCAAAGTACCTCTTAGTTATTTTAGGGGTTTTTTGGTTTTGTGGTTTTTTGTGGGTTTTTGGGGGGGTATTTTTTGGGGTTTTTTTGGTGGTGGTGGGTTTTTTGGGCTTTTTTTGTGTGGTTTTTTTTTGTTGTTAGGTATGGTTTGGGTTGGGTTGGGTTTTTTTGCATATGTCCATGTAGAAGTTTTGCTCCCATTATAGACTGGATAATTTTCTAATTGCACACTCTATAATCTACATAAACATGTTTTTAACCAGAAAATTGTTCAGTATACTGAAGTTGCTTCCTATATTGTAAATGGCACTACTCCATTAATCTGTTTCTTTAAAAAGTGTTTTAGTTTTTTTACATTTAAATGCAAGAATCGTTCAAAGCAATGCAAGATCTGCTGTTGAATATTTTAGTGCTAGTTTTGAAGTTTGGCTTATGAAATAGTTAAAGATTGTCATAATAAGTTGTATTTTTTGCCTTCTGATTAAATTATTTTTCAATCAGTAAAATTAATGACTACTCTGAATACTATTGGTATTGCTCAGTTTAAGAATTAGAGTAAATACAATAGCAGAATTTGACTGAAGTCACCTTTTGCATACCTTATGCTCTTGTTTTTACTTCCAGATTATTTTCTATTATCATATGTATGGAGCTCACATTGGATCATTGATTGTCTACCAGAGATCTACATTGAAACATGAAAAAGTTCTCCTTAATCTAACTGGAAACCAGGGAAATTTCTGGCAGCGCAAGGCACTGACCCTGTCTGGAGATGGAGATGAAGATTTTCAAGTTGTCTTTGAAGGGATAGCTGGAGAAGGTCCCAAAGATGGCATTGCACTTGATGACCTCACATTTTCCAGGGAGTGCTTACCATACCAGGAGTTTTTACCAGCAGAACCCACAGTGCTTCCTCCAATAGGTATGTTCCTCCTATGGACAGTCTGTGTAAGTCTGGAAAGAAGGAATAGCAGCATTATTTTAATTTATTTGTTTCTCTTTCAAAAGAGAAATATTATACATATCTTGTATAATATGTACATGTAGAAATTCTAACACTTTTAGGCAGCCCATAAAATTCTAATAAAATCATTTTATTAAATAGTTGTTTGGGTACTGAGTCAACCATTGTGACTCTGCAAAGCTTCTTGTCTAGCCATGTACATTTAGCCAATATCCTGCTTAATTCAGTAGGATTGATTTATCAAAAGTTGTAAAACAGAGTTGTTGTAGAATAAAGAACTGAGTGGGACAGAGCTAATATGGAGAGTTTGCAATAAGGCCAGCAGGCTTAAATGATTTTTGGCTGGTAGGAATTGCTACTAATACCTTAGGCACCATATCCATCTTCTGCCTGTGTGGTATGGTGCCAGCATCAGTGCAATTATTTGCACCATCCTCACTTACTGCACTAGGGAAATAAGACTCAGAAAACATTTGCCAGAAACTGTACAGTTTGGATGGGGATGGATCCCAATAACCCCAAGGAAAGAGCTACTCATGAAAGCACTGATGCTGTACGTTAGCAATATTTGCTTGGACACAAATGATGAAGGAGAGGCTCTTTGACAGAACAGGACAAATATTTTTCCTCCTTCCACATTTATCACAGAGCTACTGAAATGTAAACCCCTGAAGTGGAATTTAGGAGATGCATTTTGTTCCTAGGTCTACTACAAATTTCCTGCATGGCTGCAGAAAGTCATTTTATCTCTCTTCTCTGTCTTTCTGATCAATAAAACAAAGTTAATATTTCCCAGTGCCAAGGACTACCACGAGAATGGATCATTAATTTATGTGAGCAACTTTGCTTTGTTACTGCTGCTAATGAGTAGCCTTCCCCTTTAGGATATCATTAAGCACTGCTCAGGCATTGGGAAATAACAACTATGAGACTACATCAAACCCAAGAAATTGCACTGAACTTTGAGCATAAGATAAACCAGAAAGATATGGGCAAAATTTTCCAGACATCTCTCTGATAGAGAGATGTCAGTTCTAGTACTATTGACTTCCTCTTTCTGCCAAGCCAGTCATGGAAATTTATTGCAAATGAGATCTGTATTTTAAAATTCAGCTTTATATGAATGTTACCCCAGGAGGAACACTAGCCAAGTTTTCTGATTCTTTATTTTTTGTTGTATTCAAACTCTGTCTTCTTAATGGGAGATGCAAGTCCCTGTGGCAATGTTAGAAGCTTTAAAAGCTTTGGTTTTGATAGTAAAGGATGTTCCAAAACACTTTTATGTTTTATAATAAAAAAGATACTAAAATCTCAGGAAAGAGTCACCAGAGACTGATTTCTTGGTGTAGCTCTTCTAAGATCTACTTTGTGAACTTCAGAGGTTCACAACATTATAAAGCAATGGTTTAAATTCATCCTTACAACAAACCATATTTTTTTATATTGCAAAATTTTATTTGTCCAGAGTAAGAGTTTACATGACCCACTGAGGGGTTCAACTTAGAGCTGCTACATAGTAGTGCTGTCTGTTTGCATCACCGCTTGTGAGTGGGTCTGCTTCTTCCTATAGAAGTGCTCTGAACTGTGGAAAAATGCATGCTGGATGTTGTGAAAAGTGCTCTGTAATGTCACTTTTTAAAACAGAACCAGCTGGCATGACTGCAATGATCAGCTGCAAAAATCTGCAGCCCTAGACTTATCTGCCTATTTGTAGAAGCAAAGGAAAGTTTAACCAAAAGTAAAACAGTTATATCCATTGATCAACTTTTTGAAAGTTTCTGAGGATAAAGAAGATTGTGCAGCAAATATCTGTTTCTTTATTGTCTCCAGCTAAAGAGTATATTTGCTAAGAAACTAAAAATGTTTCCTCTTTAAAAGAGAATTTTTTAGTTTTTGAGGTCTCCTGTAATACAATTCCTTTTCAATTTTTTATTTCTTTTTGATATTTGCCATGCACATATCAAAGGAGGTTCTTCTGAGCCTTACTGAGCCATATCACTATGCAAGACAAGTATACTAAGGAGTCTTTCCCTGTTATTTCTATGCATGGAGTCATATGGCAATGAATGTAGTGTAAAGATGAAACAGAACAGAATCATTAAATGTTTCCATCTGTGACACAGACTCTCACCGTTCAGAAGAATTTTCCCTGACTCTGTATAAAGACCTTGAAATTCTGCACATTAACAAAAATATATTCTAAGATGGTTGTTTCTTACAGCCAAGCATGCAGTAATGGTTAAAGGCTGGAAGTGAGCACTGGACAGCTAGAAAACATAATTTTCAAAGTTAGCATAGTAATTTTCTGTAAACTACAGGATACCACAGATTGTTCTCAATATTCTCCTTAGCAATAACAATGCAGAACTGCAAAGCAACTGGGAGCCACTTAAATTTCTGGGTCTTAGAAACAATTAACACTATTTTAGACTGGCCCTTATCAAATTTTCATTGCATGAACATCAGTGTTTGCTCATGTGCCACAATGGTACTGTGTGGAGGAAAATGCAAAGTCAGATTTGTTCTAAGAATGTTATTTGTGTCTGTTGCTGTGTCTCTGCAGTGTGGTAAGATTTTTGAGTTAGATTCTGCCTTGTGTAAAAAGCTGCCTGTGTCCACATCAGCCCAGGAAGAGACCCTGGCCACATTGAACATTGTGAAAGTTGCATTTGTTTCTGTATTTGATTTGTGTAGGAAGGTTTTGGTGGCAGGGGGCTACAGGAGTGACTTCTGTGAGAAGGTGCCAGGAGTTTCCCTTATGTCCAACAGAACCAATTCCAGCTGGCTCCAGGATGGGCCCACTGCAGGCCAGGGCTGAGCCCACCAGTGATGGTGGCAGCATCCCTGTGATAACAGATTAAAGAAAGGGAAAAGTTGCAAAAGGGCAATTGCAGCCAGAGAAAGGGGTGAGAGTAGGCCAGCTTTGCTGGCACCAGTCAGGGAAGAAGGAGTAGGAGCAGATTCCCCTGCAGCCATGAGTACCATGGTGAGTTAAGCTGTCTCATTGCAGCCCATGGAGATTAATACTGGAATAGTTATCCACAAATTATCCATGAAAAATATTTTATACTTACAGTTGTTTACAAAAGAGACATCATGGATTTGACAACAATTTCCATGATCTCTAGACTTGGTTTTCCTCTCTTCTTTCTGTCCCTTCCCTCCTGTAGTATTGTTACTGACTATAAAAACTGCAGATCCCTCCCTGCAGATCCGAGTTTCTGCTCATGTCTCCTACCATTCACCTGGGAATACAACAGCTGCCAAGGGCTGCCTGATCACATTAGCAGGCTACAATAAAGAAAAGTTATTCCCAGAGACTAGGGAACTGGTATCTGCTGATTTCAGTTTTGTAGAGAAGACATTTATTTCCAGCAAATTAAAAACAATTCATTGAAATGTAGAACATGTCTTTGAGAACTTTGAGAATATAGGAATATTAACAGAGAATCAAATCAAGGCCCATTTCACTTGATATCCCCTCTATTGCTGTCAGTGAGATGCTGAACCTATATGATACTTCTTCTTAATGTTCCTAATATTTCCTTTTTAGGAGACCTTACGAACCAAATGTGGTTTTGGACATGTAGTAAACCTTAATGTATTTGCCTTCTGTATAGAGCCTAGTTTCCCTAGAAGCACATTCAGAAGTATAGCCCCCTTCTCATTTTTTCCTGCAAGTTTTACAGTTATGCCACTTGCTGAGAAAGCAACTCTGTTTTTACCATCTTTTTACTGAAAACTGTAAACAGCCTAACACACCTGCTCCATATTGTTCTCTATGCAATCATCCTTAAGCAACATTATACACTGAAGGAGTTTCAACTTATTTCTTATGTGGAAACTATTCCTTATATTTTCCTTTCACTGACTTTCACTTCCACTATACTCTTCTGGAATTGTAAAATTAGGTCTGTGTAGAGTATTTAGGAAGTGAGTGACCAGTGGAATGATATTGTAACAAAATAGTTCTTTTTCCCTTTTCTCTCTTTCCTGATAAATCCTAAAACCTTGATTGTTTTGCCCTTTTTGAATATTGAGCTTTTGTGTTCCTAGAATTGTTTCAGTACTGTGCTGTGTCACTCTTTAGGAATGATAGTGATAGGATAGTGATAGTGATAGGATAGGTTGTGAAAAGAAAGATGGACTGTGTTATTCTGTGTAACTCAATAACATCACATTTCATTGGCAGTCACTTAGAGGGCAATTAATTTGCTAAATTGTGACTGTTTATCTCCATTGTAGTTGTATAAAATAACTGACACCTCTCTGGGGGCTGGATGTTACAGGGATTATAAGAAAGTGAATGTCCTGCAATGTCAGCTGATTCAGAAAGGTCTTTAGTTCATAACTAGCAATGGGTACAGTCCCATTAAGCAAGTTAATTTTCACAAAAGAATTTTCCTGTTATCCACAGTTATCCCTAGCTTATGTCACCCTGAATACCTTCATATCACTGGCAGTTTCCTAACTCCCTTGCCTTTTAAAAGTAAATGTTAAAGAATAGTCTTTCTGGTTTTCTGTTCTTTCCCTGGGATTTTTTTTTGTTTTGGTTGATGGGTTTTTTTGTTCCATACTGATTTTTAAATAATTTTAGCATAAATTTCTACTTCACAAAAAAAAATTAAACATTATAGAGTTCTGTCAGCAACATAATTAAAATAAATATATGCAAAGTAATAGAATAATCAGGAAATCAGATTTGCCAAAAATATTTTTATTTGAAATATTGCTCAAAACTTAGAGTGTACTCTAAAGGCCAAAGGATATTTCTTATATCATTCTTTTGCAGTTATAATTAGATCTATAAAAGTTTACAGACACATAAATAGGAATAACTTTGGCAGTTTTGGTAACTAATATATAATTACAAGAATAATAAAATTTTATGTTTCATTGCATAATATGATCTACTGAAAAGAGGAAAAAAATCTCTTTAGGCAGAACTAATCAAATAACAGAGCATTTATAGCTTCATTTGAAACAGCCAGCATTGACCATTGACTAAGAGAACAGAATATGAAATGAATAGTATGAAAGGCAGTACTTCTAAAGCAATTTAAAATCTGTTCTGGGAAGAGAAAGAAATAAAAACAAACCTGAAACCAAACAAAAATAAATTAGTCCCAAAACAGCAACAAAATCTTAACAAAAACCAATAAACCAGGTAAGCAAAGACCCCCCCACCAAAAAACCACAAAAAACATATAAAGAGAACTAATAATTTCTTTTGGAAGATGGAATCTATGTAGTTGCCTTAATTACATACAGCAGATTGTGATTTTTTTTCCTTCACTGATTCCTGAACAGCAATATATTCTCAGATGTATCTAGAATGGAATTCCATGAAAGAATCAGCTTTCACTTTCACCTATACAATAATACAAAAGGTTTATCATTATGGTATTTTAAAACCAAGAAATCTACATGTTTAATTTTTTCTCTCTCCTTTCTGATACATTATACAATTACTTCCATATTTTTCAGAAAAATGGTGGAAATACTGTAGAATCTATAGATTGGTTCTGGAGCTCGGTATAAAGCTACTACTTTTGAATATGAAGTAGTCATGAATACAGGTTACTTGAATTCAACTTCTACATGTATTGTCCACATTTTATGGTGAAAATTATCCTTTTATTGACTGTGAAGGAGAAAAATATACAGCCCAGATTTGGGTGGTGCATTTTCTAATTCTGTTGAACTTTCTCCAATTAAGTTACAAATCTGTGTAATTGTAATCTTTTTACTTTATCAATTTAACTGGAAGTATTCCCTTTGCACCACCTTTTTAATTCTGGTTTCTTCTGATTCTTCTTATTCAGTATGGGGATTTACCAACTAAAGGGAGTAACTAAAAATTTCCCTTTAAGTTGCCCTGCTAGTATGTTTTATAGAATAGAAAGGTGTAGAATTACTCAAGCAACATGAAAAGTATGCACTATTTCTATTACTGAAGATATTAGTATGCCAGCACTGTAAGTGTGGAGAAGTTAAAAAGACCTTTTCCTCTAATCAAGACCTGTTCTTTTTATTTCTATTGAGTGAATGCATATTCACATGTATCTAAGTAAATGTAACTGAATCATTTGCTCTTTATAATATTGTTTTTAGTATTGCTAAATAAGCATTAGCTTATAGGTTATGCAGAGAACTCAGCATGAAGAGGCACTAATTAGCCCCTCTTACCTTCAGGTTAGAGTTTCTGGTAACCTTAAATAAAGTAGAGCACCATGTTAGGACCCACTGAATGTGTCGCAGATTGGATATGTCTTAAAGTATATTGAGTGACTGATAAAAACCAATACATTATTAATAATAAAGTACCAACAAACAAAACAAAGAATATTCTTCAGTGCTCTGTCATGGACAGGGGCGATAGTATTGAACAGCAATAGCCTACCTTGCTGTTTATGTTTTTTGTTCTTTCTGGTTCTGAGGTTGAATATTACTGGATCTGATTACTAGAAAAGAATTCTCTTGTGTTTGTATGTGGGAATGGTCAAGATAAGAAATTAACTGAGGAAGTTTTGGTTGTTGGAGGAGCTTTTGTCTGCTCTTTGTCCTGGCAGTAACTTTGACAGTTAACAGTTTCTTCTAAAAGTCCTTTTTGCAAATGAACACAAGCTGTTGTTTTTCTAACTGTCAGTTGTTCAGAATGCAAATCAATATGTCAAAGTACTTGCAATGCTTATAAAACTGAATGTTTGCACTCAATTTGAGAAAATAAAGCCTATTTCCTTCAAAAAAAGCTGATATAGTATAATACTTTTTAAAACTTTTTTCCCTGACACCCCAACATTTGAAAGTCTTTAAAAATTCTTTTAATTTCTAAAGCTTTGCTTTTGAAATGAGATGCATTTTTCACATTCCTGCAGTGACAAGTCAGTATTACTATGCATCATCAACAGTGATAAAGGCACTTTTTTCTGTGTCCTTGGGCTATACTGGTGAGATACTAGAGGAAAGATGTTCTTGTTAACAAATTATTTTTTTAAGAACACATAGATTTCAGTCATACGGTAATGACAACTCAGAGCAAGAAGGATAATGCAGTAATTTTTACAGGGAAAAACTCAGAGATCTAAATTACCCAGAGAGCTCCTATCCCTGGGATGTCACACTCTTAGTCTGCTGATTAATTACTCTGGCCTCTATACTAGACTATGGTTCTACAGGAGCTCTAGCTTCGATTTAGAAGAATGTATGCTTCTAGCTACATGAATGTTAATTAAATTTTTTTTTAAGTATTTTTAAACAGCTCTAGATTTTCACACCTATTAAACAATAACCTGGGTTATTCTGATACTTCTAAACTATTTCAGTAATTTGATTTGGTTTTGGTTTGGAAGACATTGATGCTGATACTATTAACTACAATAAGTTTAAGAAGGTTAACAACTTATTAAATTTAACAACATTATATAATCCCAATTAAAACATAAACGGGCCACTTCTAGAAAGGATAATAAAAAACATTTTTGTAAATACATTAATAGCAAAAGAACTGGCAAGGAAAACCTCCATTCCTTATTTGATGCAGGGGAGAATATGAGGAAGAGATGAGGAAAGGGCTGAATACATGACACCTTCTTTGCCTTGGTTTTCAACAATGACAGGTTGTCCTCAAAAAAATTTATTTTCTCTCTTGATGTTTGCTGGTATATTTCTCTTTTTTCAAAATATATTTAAGAAAAACACCTTATAAAACAAAGAGATTAATCCTTCTCATAAAAACATGTTTTAAAATATAAATGTTTTACCTGTTGATTTTGCTCAGGGTATATAAACAAGGAGATTATTAACTCATGCATCTGTTTTCCTCTGTTGTATAAATCCTCCTCAATTCAAAGATTCTTTATCTGAAGGATACATATGAAGATAAGATAAAAGGTATTTATCTGAAAGGGGTTCTAAGAGCCCCTAAGGGTCTACAGCAGCCTAGTGTGTCTATGCAGTTACCTCATAGGAAGAAGGTCCACCCACTAATAATCTTAATGAAACACTGATTGGAGGAAAAAAAATTACTGAACCTTGTTAAGGAGAAGTTCCTCTCAATTAAATATTTCTCTCAAACCCACAGGAATCCATGTAACAGAGTGTTTGAACAACTACAATTGAGAAAAATAGGGAAGAAAGAAAGCAAGCTCTAAAAAATACTCCTTTTCATGTAGCTTTGGGGTTGTTTTCTTGAGGGAGGGGAGGCTGTTTGTTTGTTTGTTTGGTGAAGTTTTTTCCTACAGTTTTAAAACCTTAGCAATGTCATTTAAAGAGAAGCTATACTATGGAAGTACATCCGGAAGCAAGTCACGTTACAGACTCAGTTAGGCAGTGTAATATCATTCATTACACATGCTTGGAAAGATTCATTCATGCCAGGATTCAAGACAGATTTTTTTGTTTTTCCTCAGGAAACAAAGCCTTCCACTTTTCAACTCTGCTTTTTTTTTTCTTTTTTTTTAACCTGAACTTTGAAACAATGCTACAAAGGGACCTCAAAATTCAATGGTTATTGCAATTATTGATCACTGAACTGCAAGGGAAAATATTTCAAGGCATGAACTGCATCCTGAAATTTAAATTCCTAGTTTGCTGACAAAGTAAATGTTTTGCTTAATTCTTAGTGTAATCACTTAAAAGAAAGGCAGGGTGTTAATAACTAGCTCCTAAAAAATATGTCACTTACATTAAGCAGCAATTTTATAATAACTCTCTGTCACCATTTGGGATACAACACTGTAAGACTGAAATTCTGAAGATTGATAGAAGTTTCTGA
The DNA here is from genome assembly GCA_013389925.1 of Aegithalos caudatus. Lineage (NCBI taxonomy): Eukaryota > Metazoa > Chordata > Aves > Passeriformes > Aegithalidae > Aegithalos > Aegithalos caudatus. Next base: position 27,725 of record WEIU01009283.1, on the reverse strand, counting down.
TGGACACTGGCTGATTCATCCATGCTATTGCACCACTCTTTTGACCAGGACCACTTTCAGAGATCATGTACTCATAAAAATTTCACTGATGCTTTTATAAACCTGTAGCTCTGAACTTCAAACAAGTCTTTTTCTTCTGGTCGAAGATTACCCATTTTTCTTGTCTCCACATTTGGAGATCTTTGCCTGGTGTTCTTGACTTTCAAAGTCAGTGTCATATTTTTATTTTTTCTTCTCTTTGATCAGGAATTTTCCTCATTTCTCTGAGCAATTGTTAAAAACCAAATCATATATGGTCTTTTGGAAGAAACCTGATACATATTTTTATGTTGCTAAGAAATGAGGAATTAAAAATTAATAATTTCCCTGGAGACCTTGCTAGAAATTTCTATCATATTTCCATATATATTTGTATTTAAAATTTATTTTAATAAGAATTGTGTTAGGATGATTTCAACTTGAAAATGAGAGGTTGACACTTGTTTTCTTTAGTTAATATCTAGAAATTGACTTGTTTTCACTTTACCCAAATCCTACACCACAGGCTTCTGACAATGTTTTTTTTTCACTTTGGAGTATCTGTAATTTAGAGTCTGGCTGAAACAAATGCCATGGGATGGAGGTTGCCAACATGACAACTGAATACCCCCTCTTATCCTCTTTTTACGAATAAATGTTTGGGGTTTTTTGACCTCTTGATAAAATCCAGCCTTATGTGAATGCCATTTAGCTCCTTTAAATTAATACAGTGGTAATGGAAACAAGTTTCTAGCACCATTTGATTTTCCATATCAATTAACTCATATTCTCCCTGTTCTTGTGCAGCTTTTAGACAAGAACATATTTTAATTTTGTCTGTTGAGCTCATATATTCATTTTTTAAGTAAAATTATGCTTGTTCATTTATTTCTGGCACAGCAGAAAGTAAAAAATGGGAAGGGGTCCATTTCAGAATGTTGTGTTTCACTTCTTGATTACAGAATGTGCTAAAGTTGGTTCATTTTATTGAGTCCTGCAGAAACTGATCTGAAATTAAAACATGAAACTTGGAAATAGATCCTGTGATCTGAGTCCTACAGTCTTTAGGCTGTACAATAGCAGAATTATCCCTCAAGAATCAGTCAGGAAGACTGCACAAAAAGGACACCGCCAACCTACTGAACTCATAAAAAAAATCCATGAAAAGGCAAACCTCTGTAGTTAAAACAGAAAAGTTTTTTCTTCCAAATTAGGGCTCCTAAAGTAAGCTCAACTTTGCAGCTAAAATAAAATGATTTAATCCAACACCACATGAAAGGAGAATGCCAGCAATTAAGTCAGACTAGAAAGCTTTGTTAGTGATGGAATGCCTGGCTGGAGCTTGCCCTCTGAGGCTTTACAAGGGAAACAGTCATTTATTTAGGCAATCACTTGACAAAATACAAAAGAAATAAACTGATAATGGATTGGTACTTCAGGGGAACCAAAGGCTTTTAATAAAACTGCTCTGGACCACCCTCCTCCTCCTAAATATTAAGCTCTCTGAAATGTAACCTTCCAGTAACCTTGCTGGGATGCATGGCACTGTGATTCACCAGGACACCCTCATTCTTCTCTTTTCAGGCTCCTGCTCACATGGCCATAGGCAGTGCCAGAATGGCAAGTGTTACAGACCAGAACAAAGCTGTGATTTTGAAGACAACTGTGGGGATAATACAGACGAGAGTGAATGCGGGACTTCCTGCACCTTTGAGAACGGCAGATGTGGCTGGCAAAATTCCCTGGCTGACAACTTTAACTGGGTGCTAGGGGTCAGCTCGCCTCAAAGTCTTAGACCTCCCGGGGACCACACGCTTGGAAATAGAACTGGTATGTTGTTAGTTCTCAGATGAGGTGTAATTGTCTTCATGAAATATCTCCTACCTCCATGGGCAGCAGGGGAGTTCTGAAATCTCTAATCAGGGTGTCATTCTTAATGAATTAGATGTATTACAAAATAAAAATATTAATTACCGTTGTACAATAGCTTTAATTTAGGAAAATTGAATCTTAGTCATTTCTCATATAATTCAGGCAAGACAATTTGATACTTGTCTGGAGAGAGCCATTTGGTCTGGCTGTAATTTGCAAGAGTGAGTTCAGTCAGCTCTGAGATCCACTGGGTCCCTCTCCTCCAGAGCTTGAGGTCATTTCCAGGAAGCTTAGTTTCCCATAGTGACTATTCATACTTTAATTTTAGACAATGTTCAATAAATAAATGTAAACAAACAAAGCTCCTTTGTTAGCGCATCTCCTGGTTTTTTTTGGCCAAAGCACTCAGTTATCTGCTCTTGTTCTTGCTACAAGCTCTGAAGTGCCTTCATACTTTACTTTTGAAGGTCCTGTAGCTCAGACAAAGATGCTACCAAAGCTGAGATCAGAACCGACCTTAAATTGAAATATTCACAGCAGAGTTTCACAAAGCTGTGATAGTAGTTGTTGAATGTTTACACAAACTGCTGAAGGATAAAATCCAATAAGCTTCAAAATATGTAGAAAACAATCATTTTTATTGTCTAGGAATATATACTCTTAAAGTAGTATCACAAATACACCACTGCACTTGTTAAATATATGCTTGACTTCAGGGAAAATGTAAATTTCTTATCTCTTAATACCATGGCAAATATCTATAGTCGTATCTGAGCCAGAGAAATGTCAAAGTTAGAATGAGCCCATTTGTTTATGCATTATCTAATGAAGTATTTTTTTGCTTAATTCAGATACAATCATTAGTAGAAGTGCAAATATATTTTTTGTGTTATTTATAATACATTTACGTTTATGTGAAATACACATTTCTTATTTGTACAAAGGAAAAAATTAATTTGAAAACTTGGGAGGTTTTTTATGCTTCTGATTAAAAATAAGATGGAAGACTCAAGGGCTGTATCAGTGTTGAAAAATAATAACTCTAGGTATCTAATTTTGCAAATTTCTCTGACTAAATTATTTATATGTTCATTGATATTCATACAGAGTAAAAATGACCAAAGGTAATATGAACCATTAGGGATACCTAGTGATTTATAAATGCATAAATGTTTTTTTCCTGTGTCACAAGTTTTTATATAGTGACTTGCCATTTTGAAGATTACCTTTCAGGAAATTTATTCTGAAATTTATCAATAAGTAGCTACTGTGTGATGTATTGTCAGAATTGAAACTTCTGCAGTTCAGGAGGGACAAATAATCAAAGTAACCAGAAAACATGGAAGAGTTCCCAGTCTCCTACACAAGTCCATCCAAATATTAAGCTTCTACCATCAGATTATTCCTGATATAAGAAGTGCACAAGGAATGGGAACTGGTCATTTTTTCTCCTGAGCTGAGGATGAATAGCATGAGACTATAAGGAAATTGTTCTTCATATGTCTCTGCATTTACTTTGCTGAGTTTTGGTATCCAATTTTAAAATGCAAAACATTTTTTCAGTCATACATTATTTAATTTCAGGACATTTCCTTTATCTTGAGGCCACTGCAATAAGTCTAATAAATGAAAAAGCCCATGTGAAGAGCTCCATATGGAAAGAATCAAGTGGGACTTGTGTGATGAGCTTCTGGTACTTCAAGTCATCAAAAGCCATGGGACATATTCAGGTTCTGATTAAGGTAATAAAAAACTCCTTTTCTTTTGAATATATTGTACCTGTAAGGGTGTATGTGCTCCTGCAGAGTGCTTCAGCACTGTGACATTCTGTTGTTTAGCTGACAGGCTGGAAGAGCTCCCACGCACCTCCTGGTTCCAGGCTGGTTTTTATTACTCCGGCCTCTTAAAAATGTTTTTAGCATTTCTCTTCCAAGAGAAGCTTCAGTGAAAAGAAAAAGAAAATCTTTTATAATCCTTCTTTTATTTTTCCCTCTTCACATCTAGCACCTTTCTCTTTGATTTTCTCCATGTGAGGCAATTTTCATATTTTGCTGACATCCCTATTGGTACTAATCAGTATACAGCCCTATTGTTCTGATGGGATCACACACAAAAAAATTACCTACATGTACAAAGTGAGCATAAGATGCAAAAATATGACTGCATTAAATAATTTAGATTTTAATATAAATAGGTATAGAGTACACAATCAATTTTATTTAGAAATATTTTTTCACTAAATGTGAGATGACCAAAAAATTATTTAAAAAGACCATCTAGTTATTAATTTGCAAGCAAAACTGAGACATTTTTAAAAAATTGGCTGTTCCTTTGCTGTTCATTAAAAATGATTAACTTCTTGTAAAACCATTTTTTAAATCATAATATGGTTCAGACTAGAAATTAATTCTTATGTAGATATTAATAATCAATGCTGTTCAGTCACAGTGACCAAACATACCACTTCTAGACATACTAGAAACCTTTGCAAAAGAAAGTGTGTGTGTTCATGCTTACTTGTATCTGTGCATCTCTTCTGGTTATTCCAGTATAAATCATGGTGCAATTTATTTGCCATATGTCTGTTAACTTCTCTCCCTACAATAACTCTAATAATGCCTTGGTGAACTGAATTAAAGTTTCTGTTTTATTTCCAGTGCATATATTGGTTGACTTAAATAATAATATATATATTTTTCCTTGAAAACAAATTACTAAAAATTATTTCTCCAATATTCTGGATAATATAAAAATAATTTAAAAGTCTGTAAAATAAAAGAACTCAATAGACTTTAGTATCTAGAGATACAACCTAGGATATGTCTGCCTGAAATAGAAAAACAATTAACCCTTTGACAGGCATCAGGAGATTTTTTTTCATTGGTTAGTCCAAACACCTACAAATAACAACAGACCAGTCACCCATGTTTTTATTCAGCTCTTTTTCCCAGAAAGGCTCAAATTTGTAAAGGAGGCAAGTAGATTAAAGAAAAATAATAATTGTTGTTTGAACATAACTTTCAGTTGTTAATGCATAAAAAATTAAAACAAAAATGGATCCCATTGCATAAAATAAATGCAAAAATAAATATTTATCTTAACTCAAAGATCAGATTATGTTCTCATTTCATTACTGCACTATGTAACTTGTAGTAACCAAGTATTGTAATGATAAATATTTTAGGATTATCTAATTTTAGTTATAAGCTAACTCGTGAACTAACTTTGGTGAGAAATAACTACTAGCAGCACCAGGCATATATGAGTGGTTTGCAGGTAGTTTTTCTGTCCCTGTTGATTGTGTCCACTAATTATTTTTTCTACCCTAGTAACGAGCAAAGTAGTTTATTTTTTTTCTATATTAAGCTGAGCAGAGGTTTACTATCCCTATCATAATAGCATATAGAGATTATTTTCTGCTGCTCTGAGATTGAAATATATGACTTCTATGGATTTTTCTATATGAAAATCTATATTTTTTCTAGGTTTTGGGAATAATCTTTAACTTTTCTCTTTGTTTTATTCTTATTCCCCTGAGATATTGCCCTCTTCTTATTTCACCTTATTCTATTATCCTGATAAACTTTCAAGACATTATTTTTGTGTTATTCTCAAGGTCTGACTCCAGGGAGTTTAAAGGTATTTTTCAAGGCAGTGTGAATAGAAGACATTTGAATCATGACTTATTTAGTTTTTTTTTCTTTTAATGACAGAAAGAATTCTACCTGGAGATAGGAAAAATTACTCTCATTATTGTACCCGGGATTTTTTGCAGATCAACTTAACTTCACCTGTCATGCGGCTTATAAGGACCCATGAATCCATATTTTAATTGGAGTTTCTATTTAACAGTGTCAGTAAGAATAAAATCTAATTAAACAACACATAGCCATGGGAAGTCATACTGAAGCTTCTCCCGCTGGTTCAAACTGCAGTACCTAGATATTTCCATCCAGATTGAGTATTCCTTGATTTACTGTAAAGTCAATGCCACTGAAATCAGATCTCTAGGTAGTGACTAGTTGAAAATAAAAGATGAGGAGATGATCTGGGAAGGTAATTACCACCTCAAGTTTAAAAACTTAGCAAACAGTCTCTGGCTGAAGTCATCCCATCCATTGAAAGTTTAACTCTGAGGGAAGACTGTATACATAATGGAAGAGCAATGAACAATAAGATGAGGAAATATTTTATAGAGGCAGAATGAGGAAATTTTTTTTCTTCTCTCAGAATTATCACAGTGGAACAAAAATGGTAATCAAAGGTAAAAAGCCATTTTTAGAAAAATCATAATTCAATTTCTTTTCTTGATATATGCGTTGCTTGTCCACTTTCAGGAAGTCTGAGATTATCTATCATACTACTAAAGTAGTATCTCAGATTATGAGATACACAACAACCAGAAATTAAACTAAAAAAATCATAAAAAAAGAAAAAAAGAAGCAAGTCCTAGGTATCACAGAAGGAAACCAACAACAAAGGATAACACCATTTGTTGAAATTAATTTTTGGGGTATCAATGTTAATTGCTTTTGCATATAGAGATTTTAATTTAAAAATGTAATTTAGAGTCTAGCACAGTTAGGGGAAGATTCTTTCAAAGGTTTGAAATAAGCCTCCAAAAACAAATACACAGATAAATAAGGAAGGTTAATCCTGCCATTAGCAACTCCCTCTGCTGACTGTGACAAGGCCAACACACACACAGGATCTCATTAGGAAGTTCCAGCGGACCTTACCCTGGCATTTAATTAATTCCATCCAGTTACAAATGAGCAAAGGCATAAGGATATTCAGGGAAACAAGAAGTCCTGAGCAGCTGATGGCAAGTGAAGCAGGCCCCATTGACTCTGCAGCACCAGCAGCCTCACCTGGCCAGGGCAGCAGGGAGCTGGAGCCAGCTCCCAGCCTCCTCCAGCTGCTCAGGGTGCTGCAGCACAGCCCCCCTCACCTGCCTGCTGCTTCTCAGCAAAGCTGGAAGCCATCACTGTGTTCCCTCGGTGCTGCTATTGCTTTTACCAGCCTAAGGCACAGGGCAGGGGGTTGGTCTTGTAGAAATGTACGGCTTGGCAGGTGCCACAGCTCGGGCATGGATGACTCACGGTGGAATTTCTAATTCCCTGGTTAGTTTTAATGGAGTTAAATTTTATTGTCCTGGGCTGTGGACATGAAAATCTGCAGCAGAGGTTCTGCAGATGCCAGCTGGTTTATTCTGGACATTTGTATTTGTAGGATCAAGTAGCTTAAAGTGACATTTTCACAAATCAATATAATTGACCCTACTTCTATGGGAAGTCAGTCAAGAAAAAGGCTTAAGAAAAACTGCTTATTCTACCTCAGAGCATAAAATAGAATATGTGTTTCTACATTGATTCTTCTCACTGACTAAATGAAAAACAATCAACCCCTCACATTAATGTAGAAGTTAGAGATTGGATTGGGTTCAGGTAGCCTCAAACAAGATTATCTGACCTTCATGAAATTAGAGGAAAAAATTAAGGTTTCAAAGATTCTCTTGAATGCTTTACTTAAGAGTTTGCTGAATTTCAAGTCATGCTCCAAAAAATGCAGACTATCTGTAGATTTAATAAACATAGACATACAGTAGAAATTCTGTAGACAAAATCAAGTTATTAGTAAAATTCTTTAAAACTAATAGCAAAGAGTGAATTTTCCTAGCATTTAGTTCCATATTGCAGCATAGTGGTAATGGCCTTTATTTAATGAGTATCTACAACTCTCAAAAGAACACAGTTTTAAACTATTTACTCCCATTACTGACCTGTGAACTGTTATTCAAACTTGTATTTGAGATAAAAAAAGTCATCTGACTAATGAATGAGAGTAGGAGAATATTCATCCCAAGAGTTCTGAAGGAAATAAGTGGAGATATTGCGAAACACAGTATTACTTGTCAAGAGTAATTTTTATGGCATTTTTACTTCCCAGGGGAAGAAAATTTTTGTATTTCCTGAATCTCAAACATCACTTTTCATTTTTTTAGATATTGTTTCAAACAGTGTTCTTTTAGGCCTGATTTTGACACCATGACGTAAGCATATTGAGAATGATCAACTGACTAAATAGAAATAAGTCAGTTTTCATTGAAAGCATAATTTTTCAAAAAAAGTTTATATAGAAGGTACAAACAAATATGCACAACTGTAGGTAAATGCAGATACCGTTCAGTGTGTTTTATTTTCCCAGATGAGTACATTAGGAAGTTACTGCAATCTTCTTATTGTCAGTTACTGGAAGAATATAATTCGTTGTATTCCTATACTGCAACCAGACATAAAAATTCATTCCAAAGAATACATGAGAGAGAATAATATATTTGAACATCCTTTGAAGGAAAAAAAGTATTTTAAAGAATTAAAGGATCACCTTTGTATTTTGGCATCTTTCTTGTGAAGACAAGAGGTTTATCAGAGGATTTGTAACCTACAACTGTTTTTCTAGAAACACATGTGAAATTGTTCGTATGTGAATTATTAGGAGGGGTTTTTTTTCAGTTCTTTGAGGACTTGGCTTTTTCCTCACTTAGGAGGTGAGGGTGATGAAGGGTATAGGATTAGTGTGACCAAGGCACGTCTGTCCTGCAGGGCAGGGCATGGTTATAAAACCAGGCAGTTTGACAGATTTAGACAGTGATGCACACAGAGTCAATGAAGCAACTCAGGAATATTCTGCAACATTCCACCTGGAGTCACAAGCCATGTGTCTCAGAGCTAGTACCACCCTCCTAATTCCTACCCCAGCCTGGCACCAAATAGCATCATGTGGCATAGATAACAAATGCACTTTCAGTCTCCTCCAGACTGCACAGCTCCCTAGTGTTGTTTCACTGAATCCACTCCTCAAGTCAGATCTCTGGGAGTGATTTACTTTATTGATTTGTCATCTTATAATCTCATAGAGTGCTATCACATTGCTGCTTTTTAGCATATGAGACTTTGAAGTGACTCTGGGATCTTTGCTGGTCAGACATATTTTGCTCTTTTCTAACACTTTTCAGGGCATACATTCAACAGTGAAAGTTGTGATTTAAATGGATCTCAGGGCTGAGTTCTTTGAAGGATCATAGAGCTGCTATTTAATGATTTTTGCTGCAGCTACCGACATCAAAATCAGATCTTGTTATAATAAGTGTGAAACAACCATAAGACTTTGTCTGAACAATAACCTCTGAGGTATAGCCTTGGGCTTTGAGCATTTTCCACACCTCTTCTCCTAAAGAATTCAGAAATTTAATTAACCTTTTTTTTTGAGATGCTAAATAATGCAAGATGTAACCTTGTGCCTGCTGATACCTTTTACAAAGCATAAAACATTGATCAGATCTAAAATCCTAAGACAATATCTAATTTTTCTGATCAACAACTCCACTTGGAAAAAAATGCCCCAATTTCTAAGAAATGTTCTAAGAAAAAAGCTGAACATTCTAAGAGTTCCATTTGACCTCTAAAAATGTGGAAGATATTTCTTTTTTCCTTTTTTCTTCCTCCTTCCTTTTTACTCCCCGAAGCCCCTTGGTCTTCCACTGAGAAAATGTCTTTTTTTTCAAATAAATACTGAACTGAGCAAATGTTATACTGTGAAACTTTGTCAAGATCAGATGTAACACTAGCTCTCATGGTGCAAATAATTAATCTGCTAAAGGTTTTGTATTCCATTAATGCAACTTTTATTTTTGATTCACAGAACAGTTTTACAGTCATGAAGATCAAGATGGTCCTTGATCTTTGGCAGGCTTGCAGTATCAAGTTGTAGTGTGCTTAAAATTACTTTGATTAATCAATGAGGCTTCTTAACATAAGAGTCTAATTTTTATCCTTGCAGATTTTTTTCAGTTTCTGACTTTCAGCTTTAAATCCACCTTAGCTTCAGGAAGAAAAAGCAAACCAAACCAACAAAAGAAAAACCCAAAACAAAAAACCCAGACTCAAACCAAACCAAACCAAACAATGACAAAAACAAAACAAACAAACAAACAGAAAAAAAACCCTCAATCTCACCCTAAACCGGCTGTGTTTCTGTATTTGCCATGATTTATTTCACAAAGATTGGAGGATCTGATTCTGGTAATTTCCTGTGAGAGTCAGGCTAGGAATTTTTTAGTTCACATATTTATGACTGTAATAATCTCTAAGTGTATTTGTTTGTAGGTTGACCCCATAGTATTAGGTAGAATTGTTTCATCATTGCATGCACTGACATCCAAGAGCATTATAGAGAGCAGCAGAGAATAATAATGTCAATTCAGTGGGAGTTTGAGAGACACCTGTTTCTTCTCACAGCCTTACTATGCAAAAAACCCCCTTCCCTAAGTCAGTAACTTCATGGTGCTTGTTGGTGAAAGGGTCACTGCAGCCCAGAAACCAATTTCCCGCCCCGCTCATGGAAACCCCACAGTCCATTCACAGCAGTTTCTCATCTTTGTAGACCCAAATTCTTCCACTAGGTCTTTCTCTTCACTCACACACCTCAGGTTTCCAGCTTCCCTCAGCACTTCCCAATGTTCCTCATACTTCTATAACATTTTTCTGCAAGGTTTTCCAGGCCATATCTGCAAAATTAAAAAATATCAGGGAGCTCAAATAAGGAATTTTAAAATACTTTTAAAAGTGAAGAAACCATGTTGACATGATTTTCTGTTTAAATTAACGACAAAATGAGAGATGGCACAGTAATACTACTAAAATCAGGAGTTATAGACCATTTGCATTAATATTCTGGAATATGTGGGTGTAACTGTGAGTTCTGCAGTGTGATTTTGCCTTCAGCAGAAGCACTAAATGAAAAAGATGAACACTAAAAATTACATTTCTTAGCTCCCATATACCAGGTTAGTAGAGGGCCTTTTCTATCTGTGATCCTAATCTTTCTTTAGCTCCAGTTTAGATGATATGGAAAGTGTGTGGGTTTGTTTGTTTTTAATTAATAAATCTTTATTATAAGTATGGATCTTATGGAATTAAAAACTAAGGAGAATTGTTTAACATTTAGCTGTAATGTTGGGCTGTAATGAACCAGGACATAATCAAAATATGAGCATTTTCTTAGCAGAATTGGCGTCTTGTTTTCTAATGAGAATGAGAATACCACAAAAACCCACGAACTACCAAACAAACAAAAAACCTGAAACCTTTGGGACTGTATCTATCAAAACAAGATGTGGATGTTTTTCATATCTAAATGAAAAATGCACGGCTTTTCTCTAAACCATTAGATGTCACCACACCTTTCTTATTATAGTGATAGGATCAGGTTTTATACCACAGGTGCCATTTTAATATTAATAATTTAAATTAATATTTGGCATCTAATTTTATGGATATAAATTTCTCTTTCACTGAAATGTGAGAAGAGAAGAGGTTATGGAAAGGTCATATGGAACCACAGTGGAAAATAAGGCTAATGGGATTGTAAAACCTTTATTTTATGTACTGTACTTCTCAGTTTATTGGAAACTGTGTTTTGTTGTTTGAAATTACAGTGGACCAGGCTATGTACTCCATCTATACTTGGCTGAATCAATAAATCAAGGCATAAATGTGAAGCATCTTTCAGGTTTTAGTTTGCTTACACTTACATTCTCATTTAGTCATCTGAATAGTCACTTCTTTGAAGTGACAGAATGATAAAGCTACTCTGCCATTCATGCCATTAAAATCTTCAACCTATATTTAGATGTTATTTGGTCTTCCCCTCAGCACCATACTGTTACCTTCGACTCTTTCCACTGAATAGCACAATAGCATATTACTGTTTTCCAGTTTAATTTAGTTTGATCTGCATGGAAGAAAAACTTCTTTAAATAAGAATTTCCACTGTGATAAAGAAGAGCCACTACTTAAATTTTGATACATGAGACATCTAATTCATTTCATTGATCAGCAAACACAAGAAGCCCCTTTTTATTTATGACATGGAAATATCATTAGAGGTGAAGGATTCTGCAGTGCACATTATTCTGAGCATTTTGACAGTGTGATTCAGTTCAGAATTGTGTTCAATGGGAGTTCAGAAGGAGTATGTTATCAAAAAGTTTATTAGGAGTCAAAAATTATTTGATTTTCATCTCTTTAACACTTTATACACCAGCTCTATTCTTCAAGAGTTACTAAAAAATGAGAGTTCTACTTTTGTTATTTTCCCAGTCTAGCTGTTTTAGGAGTAAGTGGGCTGTGCAAAGGAATTAAGAACTAATGAAAATCTTCCCCTGACTCACTAGCTGCACATTAATTATTCTTAGGCTTTTTCTTACTTAAAAGTATAGTCTGTTAAAGTCAACATATCTGGAATTTAATTGCAGTCCCCTCCTTCCAAGTTGTACCAAGATTTGTTGGGCAGAGAAATTAAGTGTTTATTCAGGTTAGAGCTGAGATCTTTTGACAGTAATGGTGGAGAAAGATTCTTTTAGAGACCACCTGTCTAGAAAAGAGCAATGTTAAAGACTTTGACAAGAGAATTTTCACTGTATGTAGTTGAAAAACTGAATGGTTTTATAAATAATATCTACAGAAAATGTGGTCATATGAGAAAAATACTTAGAGATGACCATGGGGCAGAACCACAGTAGGAAAATGATGATAAAGGATAATAAAATGCCGTAAAGCATAACATTTAGTTTTCTGAGTGTGCCAATCTAATTTATGCTGAGGATGCCATTGCTATGGAAATTTCTTAAACATCATCTTGAAATATCCCTTTTCAAGCTGACATGTTGAGATTGAATTTCTACTGTAGAGGTAGTAGGGAAGGTACATTGTTCCACAAATCCCTTGGAGTTTTTTTACTTTTGGTTATTTTGTCACATAGTGGCTATATTTTTCTTTGATTTGCCTTTTTTAATGTTGCAATATTTCTTCAGTTTGCACTCAAAGGTTTATACTCTTCTGATAATTAGCTCTGTGCTTATTTGCTGCAGGGAGTAAATCCATTTAGAAAAGGCAGACAAAACTTCTGCACTGTCTGCAAGACCTAAGGAAAAAATGAAGAAGTGGAACCAGAGAATTAAGGTTATCGTAGCTACTGCAACAATAAACTAGAAGTGGGTAATGTAAAAGTTGCTGCACTGGGAGAAATAATGGTAGGACTTCTGAGGGATTTTAATTGAAAACAAAACAAAAAAAATGGAAGAAAAAAAAGTGCCACTGAATTTCCTGTTCTGCCCTAGTTTTATTTGTATTTGTTTGATAGGTTGATAGGTATTTCAAATTCTCTTTTATATATTGAAATGCAGTTGACATATGTTCCCATGTTTGTTTTTAGACCAATTTTGCCTTTCTCTGGAAAATTATGTCTGTTACCACAGGAAAAACATCTTATAAAGAGATGTCTGTGCTTTCTCCATGAGGGAGATATTTTTCCTAGGAAATATGTTAAGGTCACAGGAATTGCTGTTAAAAGGCAATTTGTCCCAATCTGGGTGGGATTCCTATTAAAGTCAGAGATCCCCCCAGAGCAGCCACTGCTGCAGTCACTTTAGCTACTCTTTGTCCACAGTGGGTTTTTATTCCCCATGTCAAAAGGAATCTTAAGTATGATTTGCCTCATAGTACAGCAAGCATCTATAAGAGGAAAGGTGGCTGTTACTTTCCCTACAGCTTTCTGTAGTCTTGTAACTATGTATAGTACCTGTCAGTAAGCAGTATTGGGTACTGTCAGCAACATCCCCAGATAAATATTTGAATTTGGAATATTTCAGTAAATGTTGTCACATTCTTATGTAAATTTTAGTATCTGTGCTGGCAATGCAAACACTAAGTTCTCGTGAATCTGTCTGCAAATTTTTGTCTTGTACATCCCTACCATGCTATGCATAATTGCATATTTATAACTTCATATGTCCTTCAACATACTAGGTGCTGGCCATTGGATAGAGAAGTGTTTTATTATAGGAATATCTGTCAGTTAGAAGAGCCCTCAATTTGTAGAGAATATATTTCATAACTTCAGATTAAAATATTAAATCAAATATTTTGTTCCTTGGCATTCTCTAAAGAAATAGTCATATCCATTAGATGTTATAGAGACAGGACTTAAACTTTTCTCTTGAAGATGTCTCATTTGTCCAGGATCAATTCAGTGAAGCTTATAATACTTAATTGAGCTTTGACTATATAAAGAACTTACTATTTTTTTCAGCCTCAATTTTTTGAGTCCCCTGAGGCTGTCCAGTTCATCTAATATCCCAGAGGATCTGTTCTATATTTCCACAAGCCCAAAGTCAAATTGAAAAGAATATTCCCAAAGAATACAAATAGGCTGTATAGAAGATGACACAAAAAAGAAATACAGTTATATCCCAGAGAACATCCCACTGCATCAAAATAGGAATGACACCTGATTGACATTAATCACTCTCTCATACATCTGAGAAAGCAAATGATGCACTTTGATGATTAATAAGGAATATTCATGTCAATTCTTGTCCTGCAGATTTGTCACTTTGAAGAAGGGAAAGATTAAATATTTATTAAAACCTTAAAAGTTTTAATGACAGTGTTCAAGAATTAAGAATAACTATTGCCAATCTTAAGAATTATTACTAATCTTTTAATTATATTGTCCTGTATGAAAGAACCTTACTTTTCCTAAATATCTTTTGTCTACATAAGAGATATGTACATCTTCTTCCTTTATTCTATCAAACGTTACTTTATTTTTCTCTCATCAGAATTCCTGTAAAGATATGTCTTCCTACTTTTTCCACTCAGTATTATACAGACAATCAAAATGTTACTAGAGGTGAATTGCCAAATTGAAATATTGACTAAAGCAAACAAAATCTCTGGAAGATTTCAGATGCTTTGTTCAGCTGAATCGGGTTTGTCTTGGGGCTTTTATTTTACAAGGGAGCTATAGTGACAATTCTTAAATTCTTCTTGCACAAATCTTCACATTTTGAAGAGCTGAGAGGACTTTCACACAGGCTGATTCCATAATTCCCACTTTGTGGAACTGATCTTGTAAACACTGTGACACTGTGAACAGAATGCTTCTGACCTTAGCAAGTTTCTGTCAAAGTGTCAAAGAAAAGTTGTCCTGCCAGCACAGCTTCTGCCTGCTCACTCTGTCACTCAAATGGTGCCTGGATCCATAACATGTGAAAAGAAAGGTCCTTCACCATCCTTTTCTCCAAGAGGCATCCTGGACAAACACTCACTGGCAGTGTCTGGTCTGATCTGCAGGCCTGAGGTGTGAGTTTTACCCATGTCCCAGTTTCACTGTGGCTGTTTGTAGGCACAGACTTTCCAAGACACTCAGGGGCTGGGCCTTGCCATTGTCCCTCCTGGTGTGTGCTCAGAGGCATCCACCACTGCTTACATCCAGTGTTATTAGGGGTATGCCCCTCCTACTTGGAAAACAATTTTGTATTCTCTCAGTCCATATCCAAAATGATAAACAAAACAAAA
>WEIU01009282.1:4321-26298 GCA_013389925.1 Aegithalos caudatus | reverse complement strand
GAAAGACTCTGGCTTTTTTGTGGTTTGCAGAATCTGAATTATAGGGCTGTGTTAGGGTAGAGGGCATGAAAGTGTCTTTACAAGCCAAAATAGGTCTAGAAAGTCAAATGAAAAATTAGATTTTATGGGAGAAAAAAATGAAAGCTCCTCTTGTTAACATCTTGTTTCAGTTCTGCCGTTCTGCTTCTATCTGTTAGATTCTGCCCCCTCAAATGAGGTGTAAAGGAGACTGAGAGAAATTAGTTATGGTCAACTAATGAAAATCGTGACGAACTTTATTCCAAAAGAAAGTTGTGTTGGGTATTTTTTTGTTGGTTGTTGTTGGGTTTGTTTTTTTTTTTTAACTATACTTTACATAAAGGTTAGGGCATACAGAGGCTGGTGAAAGAATGTGTAAAAAAAGCAAATTGTACCTTCAGTATGTATTTTGATTTTCTGTATTCTACATATTTATGTACATATGCACAAACATATAGTTTAGTCCTGTCCAAACAAATTCTTTGTTTGATTGATGTTTTTGATTAAATGTCAATGGCTAAAACCCCCTTAGTGTTAAGATTGTTTCTAAAGTGAAATAGCATTGATACAAGATTTTCATTCCACATCTACATGGGATGGCAAATAAAACTGTATGGAAGAAAAATGTAACAAATTGCTTTTGCTGTGCACACATGATTACTAGACCTTGTAGGGATCTTGTGCTCTAAAACTGTTTTAAAGGGAAAAGAAAATAGCTGATTCTGGACTCTTTAATTAGTGTTTAGAAAACTAAGTCTATATGATTTCTGGTGACATATAGTAAATGATGGCTGTATTGTATTTATCAGTACAAATATGGAAGTAGTCAAAATAATGTAAATTTTTCCTATAATAAAGGTTATGTAGGTCAATGAGATAATCATCCAAGGAGCTAACCTAGGGAGGACATCTTTTTTGCCTCTTTGGAGGACTTTTCAGTCCTCTACCTTGCCTTGCTTACATTTCTGAACTTCAGAAGTGTAATTGCATAGAAATGTTTCTAGATGTTTGGTGTTGTAACTTGTGCATTTTTTTCCTATCTGTGTTAAAAAAGAGAACATTTTTAACTTCTTCTAGCTTCTGTGCTGTGAAATATCCCAGCTTATGTCTTGTAAAATTAAAAATGTGTAGAATTACATTGCCCTTCAACAGAGTTGTTGTTCATGGATTCTAAATAAAAATTGTATTGGCTCGCACAGCGGTAACTTGTTTTAAAGCTAAAACTCTCTAGTAAACTCTGTCTGCTCTTTGTCCTTTATAGGAAATGGCAAGTGATGAGCTGAAAGAAATGCGCAAAAATCTGACCAAAGAAGCTATCAGAGAGCACCAGATGGCTAAAACAGGAGGTACCCAAACTGATCTGTTTACATGTGGCAAGTGCAAAAAGAAGAACTGTACATACACCCAGGTGCGTGGTTATTCAGACTCTTCGTTTTCTTTTTTCAAACCTTACGTCCTATATAAATATTGTCAGAGGAAAAAAAAATTGGAATTGCAAAATGAACTTTTAACAAAATGCTGAGACATTACAAAATGTGAAGATAGCTGTAGCTACTTAGTTGTGCTTAGGTAAAGGAAGTTTGTTGTATTTATTTGGCAAAAATTTTATCTAGATCCAAGCTGAGTATCTGTGTAGGCTGAAACTTCAGTTTCTTTGCAATGCTAAATTTTTGCTAATTCTTCTTAATATGTCACATTCATGAAGGGTTTATGTGGAGGAGGTTTTTAATGTGTGTAAGCTTGTTTTTACAGAGGGACTTAATAGCAGAAAATTATATATACGTATATATGTGTGTGCATTTTTATATATATTTCATGTACCATTTGACTAACACTAGACCCTGATTTGCAGTCATTCTTACTACAGAAAGGGTGCTTTAATTTTCTTAACAGTGCTTCAGGGAATATAATTTTCATTATAGGATCAGCTGCATTTATATTTTATATTGTTTACCAGATGCTTTAAATAGGAAACTGTTTTTCAGTCATGAGACTTTTAAGCCTTTGCGTCAGTAAATGTATGTGAAGTTGTACTGGACATTGTACTTTCACTGCAGAATCTGCTCCTAGAAATACATGCAGAGTTTCAGTGCAGAAATTAGTATTTTAGTGCTTCTAAATCTCTCAACATCCAAGTTTATAATGGCTTTTTGGTAAGCAAAAAGCCCAGTTTCAGTTGATACATAAAGTTAATTTGTATTTTTATGCAAATTGTCAAAAATTTGTTTCCTTAATGTTAAACTTTGATTTAAACAGTTACATTGAACACACACTAACAAAAATTGAAGGTGCTAATTTTCCCTTTCCCCTCTGGCTCTTGCCTTTGCCAAAGGTTCAAACCCGCAGTGCTGATGAACCCATGACAACGTTTGTTGTCTGTAATGAATGTGGAAACAGATGGAAGGTAAGACTGTTAGACTGCTCTGCATATTTGATACCAGGCAGCCAGCCTCTGTGGTTAATTTGGGTTTACAGTAAATGTGACAAACCACTTTCTGTTGACTTCTAAGTTACTTCTTAACCCATTAATGATATTACATGTTGAGATGGCAAAATAGCTTTAAATTAGAAATGTACTTTTGACCAAAGGTGTGAGATCTCTCAAGTAGGTTGGTGGCAAAGGGGTGGAGAAGTCAGGACTAAGTCCTTTGGACATTTAGTTACAATAAAGCTTTGTCATATGAAGTGGTGACAAGCTAGTCACTGTGTTTTCTCTTTCCTCACCCAAAGTTCTCTTAACTGGTTTTAATCTCTGCTTTGGTTAGCATAACAGGCCTTTTTTAGAGCTTTTGTTGTCATTGTTTTTTCTGTTTTTTCGCTATTCTGAAAAGAGACAGCATTAAAAAAGAGAGATAACTGCTGCTACATTCCTGTGCCAGGATGAGTGTAGGGCACTGATAACTTGATTGAATCTTTTTTTTAAGTTTGGGAAACAGGAATTTATAAACCTTCTGAGAAACAGTGGTAGTTCAAACAGAGAAACACTGAAACAAAGGCTTGTAAAATTTACAGTTTAAGGTGTGATGGCATGCCATAGGAAGCATGATAACCTCATTCTGTTCTTTTTCTGTGTTGAGAACCCTGCAGCTCTGCGGGCCATGTCACAGTATACATTAAGACTGCCACATAAAAAAATATTTTATGCATCTTGGTTTACATAGCTTATTGCTTAATATTGTTCAAATGTGTGCTCCGAGATATCCAAATTATATATAAAGCTTAGAAATGGTTTGATGGAATTGTTTGCAGTACCTGAAAATGTACGTTTGTCCTTAAAACCTTTTGTAAGGTCGCAGTTACAGAAGTGTCTGTATACGGATGCCTGAAGGAATGGTTAAAATGTAAGCAAATGCTTTAATTAGTAATTTCCAAATCCTAAGTATGGTGTTGTATTTCTGTTTCTTCTTGCTAAGATTTAGAACTAAGCTGTATGAAGATCTCATAAAAATTCTTTTCTTTTGACAGTTCTGTTAGAAGAAGGAATTGTCAAGACATCTGGACCAGTATGAACTGGATTTTGTAATTAGCTTTAAAAACTAGGCTAAGCATCTAGCTTCCTGCAAGTGAGAGGGATTTTTGGTTTTTCTTTTCTTTTTATTTCAAAGCAGCATACATGCCTCAAGTTAATCTTCGTTTTGACACAACCATCATTTCCTTAAATGCCTTCCTATAGCTGGTAGTCAGTAGGGCCAGGTTGCTCAATTGTATGGTGAATTTTAAAATATTTTTTCATTTTTATAAGTAAGTTGACATTAAACTTTTACCAGTTAAACATTTTGGTAATTGTCTTGGTTTTTTCTAACTATGTAAATAATGTACTGTATTTTTTGTGGTCTGAAATATACACGCTCCTCCTGTGTTTATTTTGCCTCTCCACATTTGCTCAGTTGTAAGAATTAAATTTGTTTTCTCTCTGCTCTGTTCACTTTGCTTTGCAAGCAGAAAAGGTATATAAGTTCCTCATAACATTAAACTCAGTTGTTAAGTAAAACACAATTTAATTAAGTCTCTAGTTTGCATGTGCTCTTTCTGGACTAGGACTAAATTTGCAGTCGTGGGGTTTGAATATATATTAGTAGATATGATGACCTCTTTTGCAATGGTTGGTTAAGCTTGTTTATGTAACCAGCTTTGATCAATGCAATATATTTTATTGCCCAAAGCATGTATTTTACATTCTATCAGTAGGCATTATTTCTAAGAATGTCTTAAAATAGTGGTTAAATCTGATTTGAGTGTTCAGTCTTGCTTAACGTGCTTGACAGCCAACTTGGGTTTAGACTTTGTAAATAAACAAAGGCATTGTGTTATAGACTATCCTAATAACCCCAGCTAACCAATTCATCACTTTAAACTGGCTGGGGAGGTAATACTCTACTCCTTTCATTTAAATGCCACTGATTTTGTTCATGAAATGATTTTTGAGATGTAGGGTATCCAGTGTCAATCACAGACTTGCAAGTGGGAGTAAATTACTAAAGATATGATCTTTTCCATATAAGAAATTATATAGATGCTGCTTTTTTAGAGTTTGCTTTTTAACGATGCATGTTTAGAAATATTTGCAAATGTGTTTTCAAGGAAAAAGTCAACATCTTTAGAAGAGGCTAAATTCTTTCATTATATCTAATTTTATATTACTTAATTTGCTGGAGTTTGGGGCTGAGGAGGTCTATTTTGGCACTGTATAAATTATTCATGAGGGGATGGGAAGAGTATGCACAGCTCCTGGAGAATAAATTCCTTGAATGTAAAGGAAAAACAGTTTTTTCTACGTTGAATGTTTTTTGTGTGATGGTGGCAACAAATGACTTGGAAATAGTACGATGGCACTTGAACTTTGAGAGACAGAAAGTGTTTGGTTAATACTTTATACTGCAAGCATTTCGAGTCAGCTTATGCAAGGAAGTGTGGCTTTTCTGCTGAAGGGAAAAAATTATTAAAATAGAAGAAGTTTTGTTACAGACTATTTTTTTAGGCAGAAAATTGCTTAGCATTTAAATTTTCTTGCATAGCTTTTTATATATAAACATTTTAGCTCTACTTATACTAATACCCTTTCAGAAAACATTTTTTCTACTAGCAGCATGGGTTAATTTTTAGCCTGTGTGTAGGTCCATTGGCAGGATTGCTTCCTAAGAGTTACTAAAAGATGTTAAATTAATTTTTTTCAAATTGTTGAGGACAACAAACCAATTACAGATGTTTACTGTCAATTAGAGTGTTTTGTTTGGGGACCTTTCTAAAAGAACAAGTCCAAAAAATTGTGTTAAAAACGACAGCAAATTGGATGCCAAGTAGACCTAAATTTCCACAGCTGTTCACAGCATATATATATATAGGTACTGGTTGGTTTGCTTAAGCTTCATCATACTGTGGGTGCTTTAATCTTTGTGTCTGATTGTGACACTTAGAAGAAATGCCTTTTGAGAAAATGTAGTAATTTTCTTTCTGTAGTTACCAGATTATATCTGGACTTTATTAAAAGAATCAGAACTGTGGTAGCATTCTCTGTGATACAGGTGTATCCAAGTAGGAATTGAAATAAAATGTGATTTCACCTGATGATAACTTACAGCTGAGTAGCAGCCTCCATCCTTCTCCCTTCTGCCCCCATGGTAAAAAGAACTGATTCTTTTGCCCGGTGAAAGATTGAGTGCAACGATTTGATCCAAAAATGCATCTGTTCTATTCATGCTTTATTTTGGTTATCCAAATCCAAAAATAAAACTTTCCAGTACTGATCTTTGGATGGACCTTTGTTTAACAGTTGCTGCAGTTTTCACAGCTGTCTGAAACTGCCTTCCTGTATTGGAGAGGATGCAAAGGTGGGGCTGGGACTCTGATTTCTCCAGCTGGCTGGCTTGTCTGCTGGGCTGCAGTTGTGCTATGGCTGACCCAGAGCACTGGGATATTTCATGCACTGAAACATGCCAGCAGAACTGGTGATGAATCTCTCCCATCTGAGACTAGCAGGTTTGGTTATTACCTTTATGGACACTTCAGTTCTCTCAGATGGAACAAGTTGTCCTACAAGTCAAGGTAATTTGTAAATAATTCTAATAGAGAGAAAGAGGAGGCCACATTGCTTCTGAAGTGTGTGTGTGTGTGTGTGTGGTTCATTAAGCATCCAGTCTTCTGTAAGCAAGGCTAGAGGATCCTGCTGCTCAGAAAACACAACTTCTGGATCCTTCATTAGAAGACATTTTCTCATATATAATACATTTGCTCATATATTCTGTTATCTCATTCAGGAGAAAATATGAGTTTTAAACTATCTTGTACTGAATAGTTCTTTTTGACTGTCACTAAGCAGAAGGGAAATACCTGTCCAGTGATCTTGGCTTTTGTGTATCCAAAGAAGGGCCTCGTTTTTATCCAGACTTCAGGATTCCACTTGGGATCACATACTTGAATTTTAAATTGAAACTCGCAACCCTTACCAGCCTAGACAGGAATTAATTGATCAACATGAAGTCTTCATTCTGTAAAATGTGGTTGCATTACCTTTCAAACACATGCCTCTGGAAATGAATCTTGAAATAGTAGTCGTTCATATAAACAAACCTGAGGAGTTTCACTTCTTTCAAGCACAGTTTTATACAACTGTATATTAGTTTCTGTTTCACTAGATCATCACTACTCTTAAATTCTTTTACCATTTCAAAGAGTTTGGGATTAATTTAGTTACATTAGTATAAAAAATCTTTCATAATGTCATTGAAATGATACTCATAACTTTAATAGCAGAAGACACATTCTTAAGAACTGCTTACAGCAAAGTTGTTTAAAAATTACTTAATGTCATGATATGATAGCCTTTCTCATTATCTTTTTTCTGATATCCTTTGGAATCAGAAACTGCATAAGTACATGAGGCTTGTGTGATGAATTTTAATCAAACTTTATATGGTAGAGCCCTTCGGAATATATATACACATTTTTCTCCATTTGTACTGTGCTAATGACTTTGGAATTTAAAGGTCACTGTAAAGCACAATATGTTGGCTGAAGGAGCCCATGCAATTTTAATAGTGCTTAGCAGGGTGGTGAAAAGAGCAGTCTTTAACAGTATGCATGTTCTGTGGGAGTTACTGCTTTATGATGTGCAGACATTGAAGGAAGAATGCCAGTGGACTGGAAAGTTGTTACAGCTTAATGATATCCTGCAGTTCAATAAATGCCAAGGCAAACCAACCGTGCTCATTTTCAACCTAGGATAAATTGATTTTGTGATAATTTCTTACATGATTAAATAATGTCTTATGTCAATATGATTATTTTCTCCTGCTAGTCATGTAACAGCTTGTCCATGGAAACTTTTCCTTTCCAATGCACTTTTCTTTTGCCCTGAGAAGTTTATGCACCATGTACAGGTATATAGCAATGAAATGCAATTAAAAATTTGTTGTCTGTATTGGGTGGGTTTTTGTTTTCATCTTCCCCCTCCCCTTCTCTTTGCCTCCATGCCATCAATTAAATCCAGCATTAACCAGCCTCAAAATAACAAGATATTTAAGGGAGTGGGTTGTTTGGGTTTTTAGGAGATATTCTCAGGATATCTAAGGATCAGCATTCTGCCACTGGGGGTGGATATAAGCTTAAGCCTAAAGCACAGCATTAAGATTTGTTAAGATTTGTTAAGATATTTCAGGAAAGAATGCACATTGCAAATGTCAACATATTGTAATGCAGAAGTAAAATGAAAATTGCCTTGAGAATGTTGTTTAGTTGTGGCACGTGGAAAATAAACTTAGAAATTACTACTTTCTTCTTTTAATAATTTAATGTTAACCATAAAACTGCTCAGACCAGTATAGTTTTCTAACTTCATTGCATTTTTTTTCTTTCTTTATTTTTCTTGCATAATAATAGAATAATAGAATATATTGTTTGATATGGACTATGAGGGTTCAGTCTGTCTTCCAGCTTTTGATGAAGTATCTTTGCAGGGAAGAGAGATAACTTTAAAGAAATTCTCCATTTTGTGAGGTGACATGCTTTGAAGTTTTGGGGTTTTCTTATGTGTGCATATGATCTTTCCAACAAGCTGAATTTGACCTAGTTAAACTTAATTTGTCAACTTAGAAGTTTAGAGCAGTCCTACCCATCCTGATTAAAACAAATACATCATAGTCTGTTTGACTGTGAGCTCCCCATAAGCTCCCCATGAGTGCTGCCTTTTGAAGATACCTAGTTTGTTTTGTTGAAGTTGCTACTTGCATTGTAATGTTTCACATAAACTGAAATTGTATTGGTAGTGCTGTGGGTGTGTTAAATAGAAATTCAGCTGAAGTAACCAGCATTGATAGGTTAAGTGGTGGCAAACACTAACTGAACTATGTCTTTAGTGGTATATGGAAGGGTTTCCTCTTAACTTAGCCATCCAGCACTGTGCTACAGTGGGCAAAAGCACTTTGCTTTGCCCTCCCTAGGGTTTTTTGTTTTTGTTTTGTTTGTTTTTTTTTTTTATTTTTTTTTTTTTAATGCTGACACGTTGAATAGTGTTTAGTTGTTGGAAAGAGATGATGAAAACTGGAACAGAATCAAATTATTTGGGTTGGAAGGTACCTTAATCTAGTGTCGACCTCACTGGCAGAGGAACACTTTCCACTAGACCAGGTTGCTCAGTGCCCCATCCAACCTGGCTTGAACCAGCCCATAGCATGGATAAGTCACCATCTACCAGCTCTTCTCCTGTGGTGCTAAGTACTGATAAAATCAAATCATTATGTGCTTCAAAATGCAAATGCAGTAAGGGCACAACATGTCTCCTGCCAAGTGCATTGTGGAAACAAATTGATCTCTTAAATTCTGTTTTGTTATTCCTATTTCCTTTTTTTAGAGAAAGTTCTCATTTTGTATTTTCCATAGTGCTGGAATTAGGCGAAGAGTAGTTTTGGAAAGGCTACAGTACACACTAACTGAACTCTGCCTGTCTGGTTCTCCCTTCTAGGGTATTTCTTTTTTTGTCTTTCTATTTCCCATATGTCTTTTTCCAACCTATATGTGTCATTTAGCTCATTTAAATAAATACACAGGAAAAAAATACAATTTAGTGGGAATCCACTATAAACTTCAGATTTTAATATAGTGGCATTGTAGTGCATCTTATAATTGGAAAGAAAGAAGATATTAGGGTAACAGATCTACAGATAATTTATATGGATTAAACTTACTTTCTTCCTAGTATTTCCTGTGGTTACTGGTTTTGAGATATGACCAGGAATTAAGTGTAATGCTTTGGGAATACTGTAAATGAACATGGTTTATAACTGGATAGAGCTGGTACTGTTGGACAGTCTGAAATAGTACTGTATCAGAACACAAGTTCTATCTTCCTGCTTTTGTTAAGTAAATTGTGTGTATATCTGTAATATCTTACAAGATCTGACAGGGAATGGGAGAATTTTGTATTTACAAACCCAAGCTGGCTGAAACTGCCGATCTCTTGGGAGCAAATAATGAAGGATTTTACAAACACCTACTGAGAGAAAAGTATGTGGGAATTCTTGTGCTTTATTTTGGAATTTGAATGCCCAGACTTGTCTTCCTCTGAAATAAATAATTTAACTTTATGAACATCAACAAAGGGAACTTAATGCTTTCAGCAGATTCTAGTACTAAAATAACAATTCTTCAGCAAAAGTTTTTTTTTTTATAAGCAGCATTATTTCAACCAGTAACTTTCATAAACTTGAGATTGCCATGCCAATTTCCATTAGTGCACCATATATGTGTTGAAGATACCAAAACAAGTGGAGTGTGCCTATGCCAGGTGTGATGGGACTGCCTAGAGTAACACAGTATTGACAGTAATATTTTTACTTTGGTCACAGTGTGGATAGGGCAACTGGTTTGGTTTTCAAGAAAATTCCAACACTCCACTTAAAAATCAGTTTTAGTTTTGTGCTCGGTTGGCATTTGTACCTCAGACATAAGTTGTAATAGCCTTGTGTCTGAATTGTCTGCTGTGTTAGAAAAAATACTGCATTTTTGAACAATATGTCTTCTTCATTCTCTTCATTTCCTTTTGCAACGTAATACTGAATTTAATCAGAAACTGTACTTAGCTGATTGTGTCAGAGCTTTGTGCGGAATTAAATTATTCAGTCTGTATTAAAACTTGCCTGAGTTATTTTCAGGTAAATATCTGATTAATTCTAAATTCCCTGTGGATTTCTGTAGCCCAGAGTCCCGTCTGTTTTAAAATAAATACATTTAAGAAAAAATTCTATGCTTCAGTGGATTTTTCAGACAAGGACTGAAGCAAGTCCTTATAAATAGCAGAGTTCATAAACCGTGGGTAAGAGTCTCTGTGCATTAAGGTATAAATTTGAAGCTGTGCATCATCAAAGGTGTGTTGTGAGGGTTCCAGCATATTTCGGTTAATAACTTCTCTTACTCTGGAGTCCAGACTGACCTGCGTATTAAAATAGAAAGTCATGTAAATAATAGTGGTGAATAGTACAGGTGGGGTCTTAGTTTTGTTTTATTGGTTGAAAAAGCCATCTTTTTTAAGCATTTCAGCTTAAAGTCCTCCAAGACTGTAAAAATTGCTAAATATACTTATGCAAAAAAATGATTCTGTTAAAATTTGAATGGAGTAATATCTTAAGTATGGGTAGAGAAATGTCCTCACTGCGGTACCTTATTTGAACAAGGCTGTCTGCAATGCCATTATTACTGAGATCAGTGGGTTATTTCCAGACCAACTTCCTGCTCTGTAGCAGAGAGCATTTATAATTTTTTGTGGCAGTTCATTTCCTGGAGAGTTAGTGCTGTTGTAAAGAAACTGAATTTGGAGTAAGAGTATGACGCAGGCGGACAATGTAACCTGGGAAGCTGTTGCTTAATCAAATGGCTCTTAAAAAGCAGAGCAAATTGATGTGAACCACAGGCAGGGCTATATGATTCCATACAACATACAGTAACGTCTTTTTTTTTTTTTTTTTTTTTTTTTTTTTTTTTTTTTTTTTTTTTTTTTTTCTGCAAGTGTCTGTAGAGAGGTATTAGTATTGCAGGAACAGACTGGGTAGATTTAAACAGCATTTTCCTAAGTACATAAGTATAGCTGGCACCCAAAAAAATTAAATTGCAATTTTGCAAGGAATTTGGAAGGTTTAAAATTCCAGCCAGCTTGGCAGGATTATATTCAAACTGTACTGAGGTATCTTTGAAACTTGACATATTTGCTAACAGCAAAGTGACAAGTAGTTTTGAAAACTTTGGGGAAGTCATTGTGTTTGTTCTATGCCATATTTTGTCAGCTGCTCTTTGAGAAATTTGTGCTTTGAAAATAACACTTTATTTATGGTTACTGTGCTTTTGGAGAGACGCGTACACCCCCTTCCGAGTGTAATGAGAAAAGGAACTGATTTGTCCAACAAATAAAATTTGAGTTGAGCAAGGATAACGTGATCAACCATATATTTGTGCCTCAAACTAAAAATTCCACACCAGCATGTGGAATAGGGTAACATAGGAAGAGCTTCCTTAGAGCCAGTGAAAGTAGTTTTGAGCATCTCACCTCAAGGATGGGTGTCTTCTTCCCCTAAATGTCTACTTGATTGCTGTGGAATGTGAGGTGGGGAAGTTCTCCCTGAGTATTACTGTAGCTTTAAACACATACTAGGACTAACTGTGCAAAGAAACATCACAGAATGTATTAGGGAAAGCAATATACCTCTTTTGGAGAAAGGATAGAAATATAATCTTCATAAATTAGTCTTGCTTTTTCTTCAATGACACTTTTGTTGGATTCTTGTTTTAGTTCCTCACAGGCCATCCAGAAAAGCATGTTTTCCTCGCTGAATTCTGTTCGTAGAAATTCACGAAAAGCATTTCTGCCAGCTGGAGTAAGCATCAACTTGTCAAATGATTGAGCCCAGGCATTTACTTCTTCGAGAGTGGGAGCAGGGCTGAAGGAGGGAGGAGAGCAAAAGAAGAGAGAAATGAATGATTGTTACTCAAGCTGTTTGCAGCTGGCAGGAGGCATCTGCCATCACAATGGAACAAAATTGTAAGGTTCATGGGGTTCTGATTCCTCACTGGAACTATCCAAGTGCAAACTCTTGTAAACATATTTGTAAAATGTTTTTTGCAAGTGTGCTTATCAAAAGCTCTGATGCAGGTGATTGCCTCTGCTTTGATGCAGAAATTGCAGTTTACTGCTCAGAGTAATTGCAACAAAGAAGTACCTGTGCAACAGCCAGACATTTAGTCTATCCCTAATATTCCTTTCTAAATTATGGTTAAAAATTGAATGAAAATACATATAAAGAAGAAATGATTCAAAACACTCTGAAAGATACTCACCTGTATGTTACCATTTTGGAGTGCTTTACCTGTTTGAGCATTTCTGAAGAAACTGTTGCCTGACTTTTGGGAG
This sequence comes from Aegithalos caudatus, assembly GCA_013389925.1. Lineage (NCBI taxonomy): Eukaryota > Metazoa > Chordata > Aves > Passeriformes > Aegithalidae > Aegithalos > Aegithalos caudatus. Next base: position 13,889 of record WEIU01009282.1, on the reverse strand, counting down.
GACCTAAGCTCCACTTAATTATTTTTGTAAGGTTGAGCACTGCCAGTTAAGCTCATTGCATACTTGCTGGGTGGGAACAGGACGTATTTTTAAATTATTTTAGAAAAAATTGAGACAGTTTACAATGCTGGTTTTAATTCGTCATGAGAATGAGGATGTGTTTATGTGCTGCATATAATTAAAGTAAAATATTATAGATCAGACCTTTGGTTCATTAGAAGGTAAAGAAACAAGTGACTTGCAAATTGAGTGTAAATGACAAGTGGATAATAGTTATTTTGATATTTCAGGTAAATCATTGCAAGTACTTAGTATGGTTTGTGGGGTTTGTTTCATTTCAGGTTGACAGAACACTTAATAAAGACCATACCTTTCCTCACAGTTTGGAATACCCTCTGCTTGGAGTTCATGAGATGTACTCCTTGCTCTCTCTTCTTCTTGATTTCTAACAGTAAGACTGCAAAGTAGCAAACAAAGTTTTAGTCAACTTTATAGAGAAAAAGCCTGAACATACATCAGATACTTTTCCTTCTATTCTAAAAAATAATATAAATTCTAAAAGGACAGAAGCTAATGATAGGTACATTACCCACAGTTACATTCTGACCCTTACAATTGTATAAACCTTGAGTATAGCTGAATGCTGTTTAATATTCTATAATAAAGATTTTCTACAGGAGCATAATTCCATAAAATATCTCAAGTTGAAGGGACCCATTAGGATTGTCAAGTCCAATTCTATATATATATACACACAAGTGTATATATATGTATGTATATGGGATATATATGTATACATGGATACCATTTGTCACATACCAAATCTATGATTTTAGTTAAGCTGGACCTGATGCACTGGTTTTATGTGAGTTAGATCTCAAGGTAAGAGGGTTTGGATTTGTTTGCATTTTTTTTCTCCTTGGCTGTGATGAGGGCCAAGACTGGTTTGGAGTGGTGATACCATGTTACAGGAAAGCCAGAGTTCAGAAGCAGGACACAAGATTTAAGTGAGCTAGAGACCTTTGTATGTGATATTGGAAGGGTAACCATCTTTCAGAGTTCAGATGTAAATACAGACAGATTGTGTGGTGATTGATTGTATTTTAGAAAATTGCTAATACATGCATCAAAATGTAAGGTCGGAGCACAAAAAGTAGATCTATCATTGCTGAATATCATTGTGAGTATGTCTGAATGGAAACACTTGTTTGTAGCATTACAAAAACAAAGTTTGCTACAATCACTAGTGATCACTGACAGTTTTTGATGTCCCATGGAAGGGTAGCTGTCAACTCCCACTTTCATCAAATGTTAGTTAACATTTACTTAAATGTTAGTTAACTAGATAGCTCTAGTTTTTAAAAATTTCTTTTGTAGTTGTAGATAATTCATTTTCATTAGAAGCTGGATTTGAAAATATAATTTTTTTTTTTTTAGGGAGTGGGGACTACATTCCAGTTCATCCAGGCTATGGCAGCTTAGTGAAAAATGCATGTGCATATATACATGCAGTCATATAATTTGTATATCTGCTTAAAATATGTCAAGAAGAAAAGGTCCCAGTGAATAACCTGCTATTTATATGAAACAGGCCCTCCAGCTGGAACAAGGCAACACAGGTGCTATAACTTGTAGGGGAAATATCAAACTTAATTTCTTCATTTGTATCTTACCTTTCTTTCATGCTAATGTACTAAGTTCTGCTGCTGTAATCCCCTAAGATTCTCATTTATATCTAGGAAGGTTTTTTGGTTTGGTTTTTTTATTAAATGAGTTGATTTTCCTCCCTGTTTTGCATTCTAAACTCTTGGCTTATTTGCAGCCTCATTATTTACTGGGCATCTCCTTCTCTGTCTTTGTCTATTGTTAGTCCACAACCTGCAGAGACCTGCTTTTCTCTTTGCCATGGCAGACCAAATATTAAAGACATAGGAAAGCTTTTGGATTGCTAAGATGGAGAGCAGATACTGCAAACACTTTTTTTCAGCAACATCTGAACCATATGTTCAAACCAATGAACTATCTCAACTTACCCTTTCAGAAAAAAAAGGAGAAAAAAATAAGTAGTGCTAGTTCTTTATTCTGTTAGTTTATATGGGCCTCGAGCCTTTATTGCCCTTTTTACCAGTGATTCTGACCATTTTTGAATATGTAAAGTGATATGTATTCCTTACACACACAGGTAGGAAGTGATACTCTTGTACTCAATTTTTGGATTGAGGGGAACCCACAGATCCAATAGAAAGCAATACAGTATTCATAGGATAATGCACAGAAAAGGAAAACAACCAAAGATATAACAAAAGTTTCCCTAAGAGAACATGCCATACTTCAGAAAATTACTCACAGGCAGGCTCTTTCCCTAGAAATTTACAAGTAAATAATAAAGAGACTAGTGCAATATTGGATCCTGTGGAGATCTGGAAGAGTAACAGGCTGGAGGCTTGGGTTTGACTGTAGGAATGAACACAGGCTCTGAGCATCCAGCTGAGAGACTCATTTCAGTTCACTCTAAATCTACTATTAAGAATATGCTGAATATTGGATGTTCAGCAGCTTAGCTGCATGACTCATGGAGACTGTTATTTTTATTCCTATTCATAATTTTTCTGTTCCAAGAGCTTAGGCTATTTTGAGGAAATGGTCTATGAATGGGGAATATAAATAGCTTAATTACGGTTTGTTTTGCATTTCTTGCTACTAGAAAACAATTGTTTTTAAAAAATCAGAAATTAGTTTAGAGCTGAAACAAGCTGCGCTGTTTCTGAGTATTGGTTTCCCAGATGATTCTGAAATGCAAATAGGAATTTTAAGCATCATGAAATGTGCGTAGTTCCACAAGCCCTATTGAGTAAATTGCTTTCTTTGAATTGTTTGAATAGTGAGATGCACAGAAAATGAGCATCCTGGAAAATATCAGGTAAAAATGTGAAGAAAAATCACTTTATCAACAATTTAAAAGGTAAAATACAAATTTTATATACCATGACTTAATAGATAAAAGTGTCATATTTTTTCCTTTAATGGAAAACCATTTTTGTGTAATGCAGCTCTGGACTGAGCCACTTGCAATTGCATTGGACAGCTGTTGAAATGGCACTGGAATTTGTATGTGATGCTTTAACATAGATGCAATAGGTAGCAAAGCTGATCCTGTACAGCCAGAGTGTTAATGTCTCTCTAAATTCTGCTTTAGTTTGCCTTTAAGCATCTGCTGAAAAGCTTAGTCGGATCAGAGCCAGGGTTCTTGGCATCTCACAAAAAATCCCAAACCTCCAAGCAGTGTTTTGTCCATGCAAAATACTATTTGCATTAGGGAGGACAGAATTTTGTGTGTCTTGGCTTCTGATGAGCTGAGTACCAACAGCAAGGAAATGATCAGTCTGCTCTTCCCTTTCCTTCTAACGGTGTTCTCCAAAGCATTTGCCACAAGCTGCTATTGGAAAACAACATTAGTGGAATAGATTTCTAGCCCAGGCTGTGAGGTTATTTGTTACCACTTCCTGTCACCTCAGTGCCAGCTTTGCTTGCTCTGAAGTGTTTATGTGGTGGATAGTGAATTTCTAAGAAGCATTCCACTTGCTGTCAGTGTTTTGGCTGAATTCTATGGCTGTTTAAGACTTTTTGTTTATTTGAATGCAAGTTCTACTCTCACCCATTAAGTAACTCTTGGCCCCAAACAGATGCAGGGCTTTTGAGTATGGGAGGATTTACTTCAGTTTAGAATGGATTTGGAGGAGCTGATAAGAAAGTGAAGGTGAACACATTGTTAATTTAAGGAATCAAGTGATTCCTTCTTTTTTGCTTTGATTGATAATATTTCTTCCTTAACAGGAATGGGACTTTTGTAATGGGAGTTTTTCTAAATTTTTTCTGCTTAGCTCCTCATCTTCAGCAAATACCCACAAAGTTTAGTTTCTGGTCCCAATGATTATCTTCATTACAAATTGCAGGTCCCATGAGTTGGCAGTACTAGTTAATGACAGCAGATCCAGTTACCTTCAGGGGAAGAGTGCTGGACATCTGGTTGTTCATTTTCTGACCTACAAATCCTTCCACCTTCTCCTAACTCCATTTAACACCTTCAGTGCTGCTTGTCAAGGCCCAGACCTAAACCTAAAGCTGTGACAGATTCTGGTATTGCTTTCAGTTTTTAGTAGGAGCCTTGGTGAAGCTCAGTGCTGAGGAGACCCTGTCCAGCATAAAACAGACATTACACAAAATTAACAAAAGAAGAACAGTAGAGATACTGTACAGATATTTCTTTTAAAATCTGATATTTCAATGGCAGGGGAAAGAGGGATGTGCCTAGTAGTAGGGCACAGCTATCTCTGTGTCCCAGATCTGCAGAATTACACAAGTGTTTTCTTTGGCTTATGTTGTCCTCTGCAGGAGCTATGTGTTCTTTCCCTGCTATTCTTTTCCCTAGAGGCTTGAATTAGAGGGGTTACCATGAGCAGCTGCAGCAACAGCACCAACAAAAGCAGCAAGCATTGGACCCTCGATTTCCTGTGCTGAGCTGAGCCTGTGCAGCACCTGGGGTCTCCGGGGTCGTAGCCATCTGCCGTTTGCGTATCTCCGTCCTCTCTGATCCCATGGGCTGCAAGCAACAAAGGAAGGGGGACGTAAGAAACATCTCTCTCAAACATCTCTCTATTTTTTCCTTTTTTGTTTGCTTTAAAAGTCTTACCCAGAAGTGCTGAAGGCCACAGCCTCAAAGAAACTGAAAAGCTAAATCACTGATTTTCCGCCATGGAAGTTCTTAGGTGTTGAATCCCTTGGAAGAATCAATCATTTAAGTGCTGTGATGGAAGGCAAAGGGCTAATGAATTCTTCAGGTGTCGTGGTAATAACAATGAGAAAGGAGTGATGATGCAGGGAACAAAATGTACTGTATGAGAAGGGAATACAGGTGACCTTGTCCCTGGTAACAGCTGTGTTAATTACTCAATATATTACTCTGATGAGTCACAGCTATATCCAATAAAGATAAGTGTGATAAAAGGGAGTGGGTTAGCGGGTGAGAGGGAATCATTAAGGAAAAGGATCCTGAAGAGAGAATCCCTGCTGTGGGGTCAGTCTGGGTCTGCAGTTAGAGCCTGTTGTTGGAACCTGCAGTCACAGTCTAGCTGGGTAAAAGCCTGCAGTCAGAGTCTGCAAACCAATACCTGCAGTCAGGGTTTAGCAGGAAATAACCAGCAGTCAGAGGCTGCAAGGGAAACCTACAGCAGGAGCTTGCTGCAGCCGGAGTCAGTGTATAGTTGGAGTCAGGATAGCTGAGCTGTAAAGAGGAATAAACCAGGACCCTTTTCATGCTGTGATAAATGAGAAGTCTGGGTCTTGGCTCATTTCTACCTCTAACAAGAGAGCTGCTGCAACAGTGAGGGGTCTTTGAGAGCTAGAACTCTTGGCACAGAGGTAAATAAGCCTAGGAGTTGAAAAGTGTTTCTTGACATTTTGACTTCAAGGCCATCCTTAAAAAACCGAATAGAAGTAGGTAGGGCCTCTTTTTCTTTTTTTTTTTTTTTTCTTTCACCTGATTAGCCAATTCACAGGCTTCATGGTGCTTGAGTGAGACACGTGAGCTCTCCTGCAAATCTGGCCTTTGGTCACTATTGAGAATGTCTCAAAATGGCTGTTTCCCTGTGTAGCAAAGCAGGAAGGGCCAATGCTCATTTCTTCATTGAAGGTCTGACTGCCACAGTTTTTAAAAACGTTTTTCTCTGTGCTTCTGTGAAGATGAGGAGGAAACACAAAACTGTATGATAATAATTATATGGTTTTTACTGAGCCCCCCAACTGAAGACAGCAGGAAACAATTTTTGGTGGATGCACTGGTTGGGTTTTTGGCACAGTTGTAGGAAGCCTTTTTGGAGACTGCATTTTGCAGATTATGCAGATAAGTGGTGTTGATGAAATGACAAGTCCCCTTGAAGTCCTTGTTTGTTTCTGACCTATCTCGGAGCTTCACATTTGCTCTACAGCACTTAATAGTGCTCTCCCCTGTTGTGCTGAAAGTTGTGCCATATGTAAGCGACAGATGTCTTTGAGAGATAAAATGCTAGCTTGTACAAAGATGAGTATGGCTTTCTTAATTTTATTTGTATTTGATTTTTGGATGCATAGCTAGTCATCCTCCTGTGTCATGAGATCCCTTTGTGTGTAGGCTTGCTTCAGGTTCCTAAACCTTTTGGGGCCATGACCGTTGGGAATTAAAATTAGCTGCTATCAATTTTGAGTTCTTTTTTAAAATCTATAGTGTCAAACTTGAATCTAATGAGATAAATACTTGGGGGTTAAAATGTTTCTAAAACGTTCATCCAGGTTTAGAAAATGCTGTCATTTTAACCGGAGGGGGAACATACAGGTGGCATCATGGACTTGACAGAAGTGTCAGGAGAAGAAAGACTGTTATTTTAGCAGAGTGCAGCATTACACTTTTCTGCACTTTGACTATTGTGGTTTTTTTTAAATGCTGAATTTATTTCTGTCTTGTAGAGCTTGATAGTTTTTGTATTTATGAGAACCACCCACTCTTCCAAGAGACAAATACATGAAATGGTAGCAGAAGATGCACCTGTGTAGCAGGAGAAATAAAATACAAGAACAACAATAAAGAGAGAAACTATAACCTATTTTGAAATTCTGAAGGCCCAATCTGACAAGCAATGCCTAAATGACCAGAAATAGAAAATTAGAAAAAGAACAAAGTTTCCAACTGTCCCTCTCTGACCTTTCTTGTATCAAAATGTGGAAGGATAACTGAAATGTAGAATGCATTTGTAGATTCAGATTTCTTTGTCAGCTTCAGATTCACATTAATGGAATGAATAAGTATTAATTTCCTTGCAGAGAACTATATTTTTTAAAATGGAGCATTTTCAGATTTCAATGAGAGAGTGATAGCATGTAAAACACTTTTTGAAGGATCATCTATCTAACAATATTTCAGACTGCTTTGAACAGTAAGCAATTATTATTGATTAGTAAAATGTAACTTGGATTCAGACATGTGCTGTTCCTATAGCCTAATACATCCACTTTTACTTCTGAGATATTTTATGTTCACATATTCGTATCTCTAATTCGTATTAATAATGAGTTAGCCTGGGCTAAATACAATCCAGGGTCCATGTTATAGGATGGCAAGGTAGAGTGCTGAGCAGTGATGCAGGTTATTATAGAGTTGTAGAAACTTCTTTGGTGCTTATAGTATTAAGTCCCATAGGACAATACCGTGTCAGGCTGGTCAGGTTCCCAGAACAAGCAATAAGTGATCTTTCTCAGCACTCCTTACCTAACTTCAGAAGAGCTTATTTTATGTGTGTAGGTATCTTTCTGCTGCTTCTAATATATCCAGAATTTCACTGGATGTGGGAGTTTGCCATCACACTGCTGCTTCTTCCCTCAACCACCAGAGCTCTATAATGACCCTTGCCAGGCAGTTGCTGGCTTGAGTTGTCTTGTGTGCAGGAATGGGTAGTAAATTTATCAATTACTCCAGTGACTATTTGTCTTGGTTTAGGGCAAATTTGGGAGGAAACTTCCAAATGGGGCTCTTTTGGAAAGTAAACTTAAATGGCCTCTCTCTTAACTGGTCTGGGAAAAGAACTTCTTTGGAGAAAAGTGGAAAAATTTATTTATTTAACAAAGTGCTTACAAGCATAAAGAATGAATAATATGAAACAATAAAACTTTTTGTTGTTCTGAAGTGAGATGGCAAATTTAGAAAGTTTTTGCTCTGGGTTGTAGCTCAGCTCGCTCAGTCTTTTATCAGTTTTTCTGCCCCGGGAGCACAGGTGCGAGACCCGGGTGTCTCTCTGGGTTTTTGGTTTAGGATAGGTTTAAATAGTTCTAAGAAAAAGGAAAAAAAAATAGTCTAGGGAACTTCTCTGATTTAGCTAGCTAAAGCTAACTAAAAGTAAAAACATCTTTGTCTTGATGTTGTCTGTGCTTTAGACAAACACAGTGCAGGAGAAGGAATGTGTAGGAGTCAGGCAGTTTTTTTCAAAACAAACTGTGCTGTTTCTTTCTCCTTTTTGCTCTTAGAACCAGTCTTAAAAGTATAGAACTCAATATACAGCACAAACAGAACAGACAATTAGGGATACAAGCATCATAAAGTCACTCTAGGACAATATTATTTGTAGGCATTAACAAAATTCCTTGCTCCCTTATAGTACAGCCCACATTAGCAACAATTTAAGCAATTGCTTGATTGATTTGTGGATCAGTGGGAACTGAGGTGGTTATTATTTTGCCTTCGGTAGACTTCAGGCTCCTTCAGGGCAAAAAGGAGAGGGTGTTTTTAGACCTCGTAGTGAAAAAGTCTTTGTGGTTTTACAGTTGTTAATTTGGGACATTAGATTTCTAGACCTCTCTGAAGGTGCTATGGGAATGAAAAAAATTGTATGAGAACCCTCTGTACAGGATGTTCTCTGCACTTTGAGAACTGGAGTCTGCCTTCTCTGTCCCCACCATCTGGAGAGCAATGTGCCTTGTTTGAAAATGGGTTAGAGAAGAAAGCACAGAGGATTAGAAAACGAGATGGACTGCTGTCCTGTAGATGTTTTCTGAGGAATCCAAAAATACTTTTAGGCTGCTGATGGAATGATGTAAGATACCTTTAACCGAAGGACTTCAACCCCTACCATCTCATGCTCTGTTTATACTGAGACTGGGTACAGTTTTAGCCAATTGCTGGGTATAGCATGAATAGTCAGTAGAGTCTAATTTTGGTAATATCAAGGAATCAAATCCTTGAATGAGAGTGTCAGTGTCTAGATGGCAAAAGGGGGTTCTATTGCACAGGTCCTCATAGTGGTGCTGCTGGCTGGACCACATGAGGCCCTGGGACCTGCATTACTGCTCAGATCCTACACAGCTGTCTCGTGTGCCTTGGGACTGCTCCAGCGCATGCATGATCCACCCCTGGTGATTGTCTGGAGCTACAAAACATCTTCTGCCTCCCTAAATTGTGTACAAGTCTATCCTGCATGATCATTTTTGCATCTGCAGGAAGTTTCTTCTGATTATGGACAAGTGACTGGCCACTTACAAGTCTCTTCTGACTACCTGCAGTCTGTGCAGAATTGGGTTGATTTTGTAGCTTTGGAGTTTCTGGATATTCTCCACCCTGGATATTAGTCAGCACACTGGAACATAAAGAAACTTGTCCACAGTGGGTCCTGCCTGGAGGAATCCACAGAACCATCCAAATTCCACATGGAGGGTGCCAATTAGTCAAATACTTAAATGAGAATAGGAGTAGAAGTTGAAGTGATCAGCTTGTCTCCAGTTGGTTCATTGTTTCAAGTCAATCTAACATAGTATCTCTGCAGATGCCCAGGTGCAGAGTTTCTGCATCTCCCAAGGAAAGATATGTCCTTCTCTATGTTACAATAACAACAAATTTAGTCCATTATAAAATTGTCCCTAAAGAGCAATGAAACAGAAACAGAGGTAAATTAATGTCATGTGTTCTTGCTTCTTATCCCACTAGATAGCATCTGTGAATCATATAAAAAAGTATGTGCTCCTATTATTGAATGCTAATAAGTAATTAAAA
>WEIU01009280.1:56948-72773 GCA_013389925.1 Aegithalos caudatus | reverse complement strand
TATCTCTGCAGGGGCTATAGGAGAGGATTATCTGAATTAATTCTTGAATTTATGTTCCTTTTGGAAACAAGCAGACAGAGAGAAAGGCAATTCAGTTAAGTTTTGCTTTATTTTGTAGGGGAGTGAACTATTTTATTATGAAGTACAGTCATATTTTCTGAATAAGGACAGGTGAAAAACAAGCCACCTGAGCTTAGTCTTTCAAAAATTCATGTTTGCAGCTAATCCAAACAACGTTTCCTAATACCACCACAAAGTAAAGATCCAATTTCCACATTTCAAGACAGTTTTTGCCTCTCTCTCCTCAACCCCCAATTCCCACACCATTCTCTTTCCTGAAATATTTTCTGTGGTCATGAACAAATGCTGTATCCTATACTGAATTTTCAGCATGGCATTTCTAGCCCTCATTTCTCAATTGCATATATCTCCAAAGGCAGCATTACATCCACCTGCTGTGGCAACAACTGTGTTTTAAAATTTCAGTAGTTTTATCCATTTTGATCCCCAAACTATTTTCCAGGCTGTAATCCCCCTGCAGGTAAGGCCACCATTCCCTATCCACACTTGCACAGCCTTACCCTGAACAGTACCATTTTTCTTCCAATGGCCTGCTGAATAATCCTGATTGCTCCTTTTGTACAGCAGTTTTTTGTGCGTGGTTTTGCAGACATTTTGTCTGATATAGTGTCAGCTGTACTTTTCAGGGAGTTTGTATTCTCCTTCAGGTATTAGTAAAGATACCGAATAAACTCAGCAGAAAATTTTTTAGAACATGCTGTAAAAACACATATTTTTGATAACTTCCCTGAAAAAGTACTTATGGCAGCTAGCCAATTCTTAGTCCCTGCATATCTCAGTGTCAAATAGCCTGTGTTACTGTATCAAAAAGGCAGTGGTATAAGATCAATATCATTACAGAGAACCATATACCTCCACAGCTGCCTTCATCAATGAGACTTATTATCTGAAGGAATAAAATAAATTCTATTTGACAGGGTGTATTTGGCATAAAGCTATTTTGACTGACATTCAATATATTCCTACAATTTATTTCTCTACTAATTGAATCCTATATCAATTTTTCCATTCTTTTCCTCAGGAATTATGTTAGTTCAACTGGTCTACACCTTTCTTGTTTATCTACTAATAAGCAACTTCTAGTCTTCAGATATTTAATCAATTTTCCAATTATTTTATTATATTTTTATAAATTATCAATAAAATATTTGCTTTTTCAGTGACAAAAGGGAAGTTGCCTCTTTCTTTCCTTTGAAATCGTAAAAGCAAATTATTTAGACTACTGATTGAAAGTCTCTGTTGATTTACCTTCAGTTTTCATCAGATAGGTAGTATTCTATGCTTCTACTTCCAAGAGCAGGAGACAGGAACAATTGGAATACTTTTACCGCTTCTGCTCATCAACATCTTCACCCCCCTTATGTCAGATCTCGTTGGCCTTTTATGCCCCAAACTGTCTTGGTCCACCTAAGCATAAAATTTCTCCTGATGACCCTGGCCTTCCTTAAAAACTCTTTACTCACTTAAAAAAAACCGTAACACAGTTTTGCACATCTTCCTCCCTCTCCCATCCATTTTTTATTTCATATTTTGTCTTTGTCTGCAGGCCCACTCACTGCTGTTAGGAAAGACACACAATTCATTCTGGATTCACAGCTCTGAGGGCCAGAAAAGACCTTTTTCTGAGATCACAACACAGTGATTAAGAGCGTTTTCCCCAGTCTTGTGATGCTCCTGTTCTGATGTTTCTTAAGTTTGCTTTGCTCTTTCCTGTCTTATTCATCAGCAGGATTACACCTCCTATGCAAAAAGATTGCATGTGCTTTTCTCTGTTTTTCTCCCCTCCCTCCTCAAAAATCTGCACTCTCCCCTGACACATGTACAGCNACATGTACAGCTGCAGCACCCTCTGCTTCTTACTCCTGTTTTGATAGTGCCTTGCTGTGTCTCCCTTTCCATTCCCAGACTCAGTGTCAGCTCTACATATGACTGCAGTCTCTTGCTCACGCTGTCTCTTGTTTCATTCACACTCTCTGCTGCCCCAGGGAGATGCTGTGATGCAGGGAGACATTATTTCTACATGCAACAGATCCCAAGCGTGGTGTGCTGCTCTGCTCTTCTCACAGAAAACAATAAGGCTGGGGACCTACTGTCCTTGCAAGTGCTTCACAGCTGATGTGAAAAAGCTATTCCAAAACTGCCTTTGAGGAAGCTCAATTTCATTTTACTGGCGTTGATGCTATTGCTCTGCGAAATGAATGAAAATTATTTTTAGGAGCTTTCCATGTTTTCCCAAAGTTTAAAAATGAGGTGTGGAATATTGCTGTTTCAGAAAGAGGAGGTTTGGGAGACACTGTGCAAGAACTTGACAAATGGCACCTAAAGATAGCCTGTGAAGATATAAATATCTGATTTGGAGGTTTTCTCTTTAAAAGATTCCCAGCATTGACTTACAGACATATCTCCCAAGACTTTGATTGCTGCTGTGGAGACACATTGTGGTGATGAAACCAATATAAAATATGTATGCATAATTTTGAAATCTAGAGTTAAACTCCCTAGGATAGAAAATCCATGTTCTCAGAGGATTCTGTGTTGAGCCCTACAACTCATCTGAACTCTTGGATGACTTTGAGTCTGCCTCTGTTTTGTAAGGTATATGGACACCATTCATGAAATTTTATGGCCAAATACGTAATGGAAGGACAGTAGACTCCCATATCAGGTTACTTGAGAGATCATGTAAATAATTAAAAACCAAAAATACATATTTCTTATTTTCTTGGAAATTGCACACTTTCCAAAAGCCTTTGTTCACCTCTAAAGTTCACACTTCCAAGACCCTGTACCTAGCAAGTGGTTTTTACCAATTTCTTTTTTCTAGACCTTGTAATCTCTGCATACACAAGCCTGCCTAGTTCTGGTAGCACCAACTGTGATTAATCTCAGTGCAGCTCTTACAGACTGCATGGTAAAGGGATCTTCCTGGTAAGAAAAAACAATACTTCTACTTCCAAAGGGAAAACATAACATCAGAGACATGCAGAATAGTCAGTAAAGATCAATACCACCTCTCTTACACGTTGGTATCAGAAAACAGCAGGGACCATAGCTTGTAGTAAGAGCCCAAGAACTTCCAGCTGAGACCACCAGAGCATGTAGAGCTGGAACATGGATGAAGGTAAAACGGTAACCCTGGCTGAGACTTGCAAATGCCCACTGTATTTAATCCTTGCCCTGAAAGGTGACATTCATCTCTATACAAACCACCTTTTCCAGAAGTTACAGGGAGCTTGCAGGGCACCTGCTCCCATGATGATGATGCCTTGATGATGAAGCACCACACAACAACAACAGACCTGCTTGGGTTCAGCTATCTGCAGAAACAGGCACAGATGTGGCTGTTCCAGTGACCCACTTGCACTAAGGAGATCTCAGCAGATCCTGGTTACCCTGTGTGTCTGATGTGCCAGTGCAAGCACTTTTCTTCCAGACACCAAGAGATCTCCCACCATGCACAAGGACAAAGAGCATGTTGCCCACAGATGACTTTGAAGATCTCTGTGCAAGGTAGTACTGCATAGGCTATGATTCACCTGCAGGGCTTCAGAAGAGACCAAAGAATGTGAAGGGCCAGAATATCAGGTGTTGTTCAACAAAGACTTCTGGCAGATGGTACTTTGGACTGCCTTGCAGCAGCTCAGGGATGCACATCCTCACCTGGAATATATGGAAGAAATTCCAAGGACCCTGGTTAAGAGTTTGCAAAAGCAAATACCAGTACCCAAAGGTTCTGGCTCTGCTGCAGAACAAGCAATGAAATCCACTTCTGCCACAGGAGTCGTGTTATGGTGAAACCACACCCAGCACCTCAGGCATATCTGCAGAGTTCAGCCTGTTTGGGGACTTCTACAGAATCTCAGACCTCTTTGTCTCTGATTAGAAGATCCTCTTCAGCAAGAATCTCTCAGGTCATTTATCAAATATATTTAATTCTAGTTAGATCCTGTGGCAGAACTGAGTGAAAAGGTGACCCCATCCCTTGCAGATCTCAGCTTCATTTTAGCTGAGAAGCTATCTCAGCCTCTCTCACGGGCTAGCTGCTATTTCTAACATGTCCAGTGCTGCATTATGTCAAAGGTCATTATTTATTCAGAAGAACTAGAGGGTGAGATAGCATCCCAGTTCTGTAACAGGGATCAATAGGTGCCTTTTCTATAATAAGGGCAATTTTTTTTTCTTTTTAATGCCTAATTTCTGAGCACTTAGCGAATCATTTCTAATGCTGAACCATTAGGGATTGTTAAAAACATCAAAGCACGACTAAATGATCTATTAAAAAATACTATTGTTGCTACCGCTATTATGCTAATCTATGTATGATCTTGTTATTCTACATAGTAACAGACTCACAAAGCTAAAGAAAGGTAGGACTAAGACCAGAAAAATAGGTTTTCATGGAAAATTAGTTACTTGTTAGGATAAGGAGTTTTAATTTCTTTATATTAACTTTGCAAGCCAATGGCTTCTTTCTTTTAATTGTCTGGAAAACAAGAAAATTACATCTAACAAAATCAATTCACACTGCTGCAGATCTCACTTTCCTCTCAAAAAAAGCACCATGAAAATCTGCCATCTTTATCTGTTAAAGTAGATTTATTACTTGGCAAGTAATTAATCTACTATTATTACTACTACTAATAGTACTAAGCAGGAGCAGCTAATAAAAATTACCTAGTATTGGCAGAAAGAGGCAAGAGAGGAAAAAGTAGAGATTGTTCCAGAAAGACAAAATAAAGCAAACCCCACAAAAAAGTCCAAAGGGAGAGGGACAAATCTTGCATTTTTGGAACTTGGTGCAAAACTGTTTGACAACCCTGGGGAAACTGAGCCATCCCTGGATCTCTCTGAATATCTATCATAAGGGTTTTAAAAAACAAGTGAACAAGATCAGAGATCAGACCAGCAACAGGAACACAAAAGTGTGTGTATCCTTTTACTATGCTTTCTTCATAGAGAATATCAAAGAGAGCAATTAAAGAAAAAAAATGGCATCAGATTAGGTTCTGTATCTAATGGAGAGAAGAGATGGCAACTACAAAGTCAAGGGAGCAAGTGTTTACCCTCTGTTAATTCAATCTTTTCTGTTTCTTAGGTATTTTCCAGTAGATTATATATTTAAAAGCCCAATGTATATCATGGACAATGATAATGATGGTTTTCTTAATGCCCAGAGAAGCTTAGATGCCCTTTAGACAGGCTATTATCTATACTTAAAAGAGAAAGAGACTGCCAATAAATAATGTGAAGGTGGAAAATCCAGAGAACAAAATTTCTCTTTTACTAGACAGAGCTGGCAGCAGAACCCAGGAATAAGGCAGCAAATAGAAGCTGAGGCTGGTGTGTGATTTTTGGGTCTGTAAAAGGATTCTGCATATAACTGAGAGTGAATCAAAGCTGTCGAGTCATTATTGCTCCCTTCAGTATAAAAACTTGCAAGCCAAAGAGGGTGAGACTGGTTTTGTCTCCAATACATTACAAAAATAAGAAGAGACTCAAACGTGAACATGCATGAGATAGTACTTTGAGGGGATGCAAGGAGGAGGAGGAGAGAAATGGGCACTGATTTGTAATAGAAAGCTGCCTGTAGCATTGCTTGAACATTGAGAAGATTGGCTCCCCTGGGAACACCATTCAGAAGGGGCCAGCATGGAGGGGCAATATTCTACACCATGCAAATCAACATCAACTAGAACTGCTCTCAGGAGAGAAAGAACAAAGCCAGGGTTGCTTTCAAGAAAACAAATAAACACACAAAATTGCAGGTATTCCAGAACTGCAAAGCTTTCCAGATTAAAACGGGCCAGTACGTGTCTGTGGGGAATCTGTATGCAGATGCCCAGGAAGCAAGGCCATCCACCAACAGCAAGGTGCAGAACAGCCAGGCTTTGTGGGGAGCAGCCCAAAGCAAGGCTGCTGGTCTGAGAGGGATACTGGTGTGAGATATGCTGTCCTCATGTAGGCAGACATGCAAAGCTGTCCTTCCACAACAGCTTGCAGGGAGTGGTGGTTGTCCCAAACACAGGGACATAACAAACTGCCTGCTGTTACCTCACAGCTACAAAGACAGCCTAAACAGGTAGCTCAGATCCTGCACGGTGCTGTAGTCAAGCACAGGTGAAACACACCCTACACCTGAAATCTCCCTCCTGCACCCCTAAACCTCTTCTCCAGAGTAAAGGGCAGCAGGGACAAATAAAGTGACTGTTTTCCTCCTGGCCACAGAATGGAAGCCTGGTCCTGGTCCACTCGAGTCTGGGATTAAGCCTGCAAAAAGACACTTAAATTGGGAATTAAAAGCTGAGTTTGTTATTATTACCTGCGATGCAACCTATGATTCTTTAACTAAAGGAAGAGTTACTGTCAGGGACATGGTCATTACAGATCAGATTTCAAAACTGCATTATATGTTTTGCAACACTTAACAATAAACTTGCATTGCTGCTTTTTGTATTTAATTGCAGAACTCATTTTATTTCTCTCTTAAGTGTACTATTTTTTAAATTTATCTTACAATGGAATGTAACAATTTTCTGTAATATTCCTCCCACTACTTAACCTACTTAACCTACTTAACAAATTTCAACTCCCTGCAACATAATGCATATAAAATTGATTTTAATTTCAAAAGCAGTGGAAGATTTTTATTGCAGACATTTTAAACACTTTTCACATACTGAAAATCCATAATGCATGGTCTGAGATGAAATACAAAGTTATGACACTCCAGACTGAGCATTTTTGCTTTTAAATTCTTAAACTGAATTATCAAGGGATGTAATAATTATAAAAATAGAGAGGCTTTTGTTTCTAATGTAATATTTGATCCAATTTTTTATTTAAAAATAAATTGGTCAGGTGTATTGTATATTCTCAAGCATTAATCAGCCAAACATCCAGTGATTTCTAATGTTAAAAAACATACTGCGCCTGCAATATGCAGGCTATAGGGGATAAAAAAATTGAAGTGCTTTGCTTACTACAGCTGAGGATAAACATTGCTGTACTCTGTAGCTGAAATGCCAACACTGGAATTCTAATAGCCTGTCAAAGTTTGAAAATTATCTACCGTGATGGATGAAATGTGCGCTTATATATTTCTGCAACAAATATATGGTCCAGACAGAGGTGGGAAGAAAAACATATGAAGTATTGAGGAACACAGTTGACTAGCAGTAGAGTCAAGGAAAATGTTTAGGTTGTTGAAGACCCTGACTTGTATATGGTCTACTAAATATACTACTTTAGCAACAAAATATGTGCATCCCTGTATGGAACCAGTCTGGGGTACAAAGGAAAAGAGTCAGGAAATTTATTTTTCAATATTGTTCCTCCTATCTATCAACCTGTCACTCATGCATTTGCTATCCACAGTTGTTGTCAGAATAAGGGCTCAGTCCAGCCCTGCTCCTAGTTCTTTTCAAATTTGAATGAAACCAACATTCTAAAAAAGAACAAGATATGCATCCTTGTTCCCACCTTCAAAGAATGAAGGACATGCAACCTCCAGTGACAAGTGTGAGAAACACACAACTGATGCATTTTTCCACAAGTAACACCTACCAGCATTTTGCGTTGGTAATAATTTAGCCTCACACCCTCAGGCATATACAATTGTCTCAGAAATATGTCTGGACAACCAGTGGATTTTTAAACTGAGCTGAGGTTTTATATTGTGGAGACTGTCTGCCTCTGAAAAAAAACAGAGCAGAACCACTCAGCATATTACTTTTGCTGGACTTACTGTTCTTAAGTTTAAAGGTGGCCTAACAAAAAAAAAATTCTGGGCCTTCACTTGGGAATATTTTCACTAAATTTTGCTTTATCTGAAGCAAAATGCTTCAGATAAATGAGTTAAGTGTTTGGTTCATGATTTTTTTCCCACATCAGATTTTTTTCCCCTTGCACACTTTCCTTGCTTACTTCTTAAAGGTTCAGACTCCTGCCTTGCCTTCTATTTCTCCTCCATGGGAAAACAAGCCATTGAACTCTCCCCACTGTACAGAAAACAAGATGGGCACAGGGAATGTTGTTTGTCACACAGGGAATTCACTTTGGTAGCCTGACCTCATAGTTTACATGGACTTCCAAGCCCTGGTAGATGTCCTCACAGAGTGGCCTTCAAGTGGCCTTATTACTGGGGGGCTTTCTCACATTCAGAAACTAATATTAATTAGTGTTCATCCAGGAATATGTATTTTTTATCTTCAGTTTCATAACTTGCCTGCTGGGAAAGAAAATCAGGGTGACAAAATCATCTACTTTAAATCTGACCAGTTCCATTGCAGATGAGGGGACTTTTCAAATTGTAGCCTCACAAAAAGTGAGAGTCACTGGGTGAACTCTGGGGTCCAGCTAGGCAGGGTTTCTCTCCCTGCTGATAAGGGAGAAAATCCCTGTTCAGGATCATGCCTCTTCTTCTGGTAGATACCATTTACTGAAGAGCAAGCGTCAGAATCTCATAAAAACAGCCAGCAGGTTGAGCCTAAGAGGAAGATAAAGTTTTGGAAGCTGGAGGTTTTGCTGCATCTGGTTCTTTGGGTGGACCACTGGAAGATGCACTGGCTCCTTGGTGACTGGAACTGCAGCCTTAAGTATTGCCAATCCTTGTAACAGTACCACATAAAAACTAACCAAGAGCAGTAACATGAGGACATTACCTTCTGTGCAGACCAGAACATTGCATCCCAAACACTTATCCCTGTAAAAGAACTGTCCTTCCTGAGGGCTTGGAAGTGCCCTCAGCTGCACCATTGCAGGGAAGAGGAAACTTCCAGTGTTTCATGTTAAAGCAAAGGGACCAACCAGAGAAGTGTGAGTGCTTAGGAGAGAAATCCTCTTCCCCTCCAACTCTAAGCCCATGACTTTTAACAGTCTTACAAATTGTGAGAGACGTAGCCATGATTTTTCAACAATAAAAATATGTAAATAATAACCTTCATCTCCCCCAGTCTCAAAATAGGGGACCAAAACCCCTGAGTAAGTGATTATTGACTCATTAGGATATTTCTCTATAAGTCTGTTTCTCATGTTTTCTTAACATTTCCATATTTTGCTCATGGCTGCTGTAGATTTTATTTGGCATAATGTAGAAAAATGATCCGCTTGTACCAAAAGCAAGCAAGAAGGAGCTTCTAGCAAAGAGAATTCAGCAATTCATTCTGCATCATTCAAAGGTTTTAACAAGATCAAGATAATATTATCTTTTATTTTATTTTTGTAATCCTTACCTTGATTCTAATTCTTTTCCCTCGACAGTGTTATAATTAGCTCTGTGCTTGACTTCCTATGGCAAAATCATAAGGACTACAATTTGAAGAGGAATTACCATAGGCTGATTTTAAGAATGTATGTCTTTATTGGGACCAATTAAGTCCTTTCAGTTAATCATTATGCAAGTGCCTTAGTGAGCTGGAGAAAGTATCCCCCAAAAAAGATTATAAAACAATTTCTGTGCAAGAGATTGGAGGGATTTCATTTTTAACTGTGTCTAGGTTTTTGTAGAACAAACAAAGAAATTAATCCTATGAAACATCTTATTAGTGCATTGAACTTTTTTCTAACAAATTATGTAGCTTCTGCAAGTTTATTGTGCACAGTGTTTGATAAAATCTAGGCTTTGGTGAGTAATACAGTCATGGCAGATTTTTTTTTTTTTCCTAATATGTTTCAGAGAGCTAGCAGCTGTGTGAAAACAAAGCCCATATAATTAGAAGTGTTCATATAACAGCAGTTCCTTTCCAGGGTTCCTAAGCCACACACTGACAGTAAAACAGAAACTGCGTTTCCCCTGAAAGGCTTTACCGAGGGGCTGATATCTGAGGGGGCCCGTACCCAGCGTGCAGCCGCCCCGGGCTCCATAAGGCAGCTCTGTGGCAGGCAGGAGCTTGTGTCCCCAGTGCCACAAGGACCTGGAGCACAGCCCGAGCCCGGCTCACCCTCTGCAGGGACGCAGCCGCACCTCCCCTCTCTCACCGGCTCCCACATGGATGGAACCCACATGGGAGAGACGCCAGCCCCTTACCCCTCCCGCATCCCTCCTCCTATCCACCCACCCGCTGGAATGACTCACAGCTGAATAGCTCAGGCGGGGTCATTAATAAAGCTAGCTGAAAAATAGTTTTAGGTGGGAATCTCTAGAGCTTGTATTTCAACAATTTTCATGATGAGCTTTAAAAAAAAGATTTCCAAATCTTGAAAACCAGTAAAATGCTAGTGGAAACCATTCTTGCAAAGGGCTTTAATTTTTACCTGACATTTTTAATTTCAAATATTGGAGTTTTTTTTTTTTTTTTAACCAAAACTGCTGACCTAACATTGGAAGGGACTTCTGCTTTATAAGAAACAAGGAAACCATGGCAACCATAGTGGTTGTTTGCATTTGGCTAAGAAACCAATTTTCCATTGAACAAAACAATCCTGGTAGAGGGCTTTCACCTAATTTTTAAAGAAAAAGCCTTCCTTTCTAGGGCCATGTGAAGCACATTGCACAATTAATCACATAAGGGTCAGCTAACTAAATGGACAAATAACCTTTGTAAGTAGAGAACAGCAAAACTTACACAAAAATAAGTGTGGGATTTCTTTGCCCTCTGGATATTGAAGGATGAAAGACTAAGGTGCCTACTAAACTACAGCTGTTACTCAGCCTCTTCTCTAACCAGCAGTTCCTTGTCATGTTTTTTACTATGAATGGAAAATAATAAAATAGGGCTTGCTTTATGCATCTGCTGGGTGGTATTTATTTATAGCTCTACTGTGGATAGTGTGACTGGCTGGGCAACGCAGTATTAATCATCTTTCCAGTGAAAAGCTGGAAAGTGTTCTCAGAATAGGATTAGACATTAAGAACTGTATTGCATATTTTTGTGAAAATCATGTGCTGGCCAGGGTGGAGTAAGGGAAGGACTGTGCCCAGCACATACTAGAGAGAGCATGTGCTGCAGAGGATGGGACAATTTCCTCTCACCTAGCCAGCTCTTCTGGGTGCTGCAGCAGACAGGACGAACTGAGCATTGCTTTCTTTCTCTGCCCTGCCTTTCTCTTCTGGAGGGAAGACTTTCTTTACTGGAAACAGTGTTAAACCAAGAGCATAGCAGCATCCCCTCTCTCCAGGTAACAGAGGAGAACCCTGTTGGCTGAGGCTGAGGCACTGGTGTTGCATGGTGACTTGGGGATGGAAGAAAGACCTTAGAGCTACAGAAAGTAAAAGTGATAATAAACCCCCAAAAATATCTTTCAAAGCACTCAGAGATAAGAAGCATGCATACAGCTGAAATTGAGAGGAGCTGGACAGAGAAAAGCAGCAGCTTTAACTGTAGCCTGAGAAGTCCAGTGCTTTGCAACCACAAAGAGAGAGCAATAGAGAGCAGTTCAGCAGTGATGACTGAAACGAGCAGCACAAAGCCGTGACACCCAGAAGGTGATGTACAGCTGGAGCAGGGACAGAAAAAGGTCCCAGGTTCCACCAGGAAACCTGGCCTCTCTTGAAAGCAGGGATGTTGTTTGGGACTGACGGCTCTACACAGCTCCACAGGAGTGGAGACTCAGGGGTACTAAGCAACTTTGAAAACCAAAGGGTGTAAGTACTCCTGTATTTCTGCAGCACCTGGTTGTGCTACAGGATGTCTATTGACACTGCAAGAATGTCCTTATTACCATACAGGCTGTGAGGTTTGAAGGAAGGCATCAAAACAATGCACAGTCACCTCAGGCTCCTGACACGCTTGGGGTCTCTCTGAGAGCTGCAATCCAAGTAACTCATTGACAAAAAGAGAAGATGAGGATCAAGTCTACCCTGTCAGGCCTCTAACTGCTTGAGTGTGTAACTCTGGTTTCTTAACTCAATGTTTAATCTCGACTAGCATATTTTAGGGCACGCTTGTATCAAGTCTTCAAAGACTGCAGACCCTCCCTGCTTCCCACGTGTACACATGGCTGCCCTCCCAGGGGAGCTCCCACCCCTGGAACCACAGCAGCGTGTCTACAGAAAATGCAGCATCAATGTGAAGCCCCAAATCCCTCTGTCAATCCCTCATCACATTTACCAGGTGTTTGCCTGCCTGAGCTCCTTCCCTGTCCTTATCCACAGTATAGGCATATCCCCGGTACCCATCATTGCCCTTGAAAGCCTGCATCCCCACAGCTCATGCCGCCCTGAGCACAGTTGAAAAGTCAGGCAAATTCTTCTCTCACCCCAGGCACTATTTCAAAGCATACTATTTGCTAGTAACCTAAAGCATGGGTCAATATTTCAAGGAAAATTAAGGGATGTTGTACCTGTAAGACCATGTAAAGCCTGCCCTCTGAGATTGTGATGTGGGCCGGAGGCTGTCAGGTGTCCCCAAGACTGCTGCTGAAGACCTTCCCTTTGGTTAATGAACCCCAGCAAATAATCAGACCCCAAATGATAGGCTTGATTGGCAAGTAAGCATGAAATGAGCGGAAAGGGAGAGCCAACGGAAGGATACAAGCAATAGGAATATAATTATGCAGTGATTCATCTTGGGCATGCTTGCACACTGGGAAGAGGGGGGCAGGAAAATAGGGGGAACCAAACCTTTTCATTTTATTTTTTTGGACAGTAGTGGAAATCCACAG
Source organism: Aegithalos caudatus (assembly GCA_013389925.1). Lineage (NCBI taxonomy): Eukaryota > Metazoa > Chordata > Aves > Passeriformes > Aegithalidae > Aegithalos > Aegithalos caudatus. The sequence continues at coordinate 60,092 of WEIU01009280.1, read as the reverse complement.
AAGATAATCACAGGAATGATTTAAAAGAGACAGGTGGATATACTGCAAGGATCAAGCAAAGTGAAGCAACCCTTTGATTCTACATAAGCAATACAGAACTGTGCTTCTCCAGTGCACAGTGAACGCATTACTGAGATCACAGATTCAGGGGCTTAGCAGGCATTTACAATCCTATCCTCTCTCTTTGTAGCTTAACCTTCGTGAAACATAGAAGCTTTCACCAACCTTAAGGAAAAACTGTGGGATGAGAATTTTCATAGGCAGCCCACCAGTAGTCTATAAATATATCTGAGTAGTGGCAGAGGCAGATTTCAAGCACATATAAAAGATTGCTTTTGGGAGATCTTTAAAGCGTTGCAGAGCAGGTGAACTGCTTTGAAGCCTTGAATTGTCATTCTGAATTAAATGCTCATATCTATTGTATTTATCAAGCCAAATTACAGGCAGTTGTTACTGGCAGCTGGGGAGAGTGATACAGAACATACTCCCTGTGAGCTGTATGTGATTAGCCCAGTGGGCTATGAGTGATTTGAACTCAGGAGCAGCACAGTTATTCCACAAGTCCCTCACTCGGCTCCAGTAACAGTGTTGCAAAGCAGCAGGTTTGCTTTCTGTCAAGAGCCCTAAGCTCACTTCTGTGGTCATCCTTCTCTCATGACCTCCTGCTTCACCCAGTGTGGATCATCCTCAAAAGCTTTCATGGACACAGATGCCCTCAAAGCAATAGCTTTTCCTCATCATTTCCGTAACACATTCTGGTGGAAATCATACCAACTTTGGCAACTCTGTATAAGCTGAGGAGGCTGGAGGTCCTCATACTGTACAAGCGACCAAAGAATACTCCCCATTTTGGGCAAATGCAGTTAAAATTGACAGCCAGGTCTTACAGCAACATGTGAGAATCATGTGCATGTTGGCCTGTTGCCTAATTCATGGCTCTTCTACTTTTAAGCTTTCTAAAAAAATTACAGTGAATAGATGGTAAATGAATAAAGGTTGATTTTTTTATGTGTGCGCCAAATTAATTATAAATGAGCAGCAAAATAAATCCAAAAGGCTATCATCCCATCTACCAATCAATAAGCTGAAAGTATAAATAAACTAGAATGATATAAAGTGCCTATGGCACACACACAAACCCAGCGAGCTAAAAAAGGAAGGAAAACATTTCCAGTCTTCATCTGGAGAGATGCCACAGATTTCATCAGGCTAAGATGAAGGGGAAGAGTTTTTGTAACTACATGGTTTTTATAGACTGAACCTCCTCTCAGCAATCTACCTAGGGGGGAAGTATTTTCTCATAGCCACTAAGCATCATGGCTAGTCATGCGCAAGCACACATACATCAAAGCTAATGATCCAAGCAATCTTAATGATTTCAGCAAGGGCAGGAGGCTTATCTTCAGAGAGATAGGAAAATGTTTGCTTGGATAAGGGCCTAACTTAACAGAGACAGGCAAACCCAAAGACAAGGCATTGTATACGTCAGTTTACAACAAAATCCTAGTGAAAGGCAGTTAAAATGTGTTGTGCAGAAAGAGACAACCAGATAAACAGCTTCTGCACAGTGATACAGTGAGAGCTGCAGTCTGCAAACAAATTTGGTGTCTCATAATCCATTCCAAGAAGCATTTGAGAGGTGTGAAAGAAAAGGACCCAAGATAGCAACACTATTCCTGCTCAATGCCAAACTACCACACCTCTCTCTTGGTAGAAAAGAATGACAGTTCTGGAACAAACTCCAGCTGTTGCAGAAGCAATCCCCGTGGCACCCTGAGTTGACTTTTCCTCCCTCTGAAATGACTGGTCAGGTCTCAAATGCATTCCTACATGCAGGTCAGCACAACTGCAGGACTCCCCACAGAGTCCACATTGCTCGGGTCAGGCATATTGAGATCCAGTGGCTGGCAGTTCCTCACAGAATCTTCTGAAAAATTTACCACCAATCTTGTTTCCTACATGGAAACAGCCAGCAAAGATTTCATATTGTGCCTGCATTTGCTAATCAGCTGTACATGTTAAGCAAAGACAGACATATAACATCATCCACTCCAAGCATTGCAAAACACAAGGCTTGAGGATGTTTTCAGTAGTCCCAGAACGCTCAGTTTCACTCTGTTAAATTTTTGCTTGTCTATTCTATATGCCACCTACAAGGAGCTCTCTTTATTTATGGATCAGCTTTCTCTTCTGAAAGCCCAGCAGAGCTTTAACAGACCAAGTGTGAACACACATTTTAGTGTTCTCCATAATCAATGCAGAAAATTCATGAGCTGAAAGCTGCCTGTGGAAAAGCTGAAGTCTGTAGCTCAGACACAGGCTCTGCCACTTTTGTCTCAAAGACAGACAAACTGCAATCACACGCACTTAGCCAGGCCCTCAGCCTTCATAATTTTGTTAACCAGTCCTCACAGACCCTCATCACTAGGCTGTTACGTCCAGCCTCCTAATAGGTTTTCAGAAGTTTGTTGCCAAGTGCTGAATGCAGCAGCTGAACTGGAGTAGGTACAGACAATGCTGACTTTCTCCTTTTTCCAAGACAAAGTGCTTTTGGTCAGGTAGTTAAAGAAATACAGCATAATAGTTGATAATTCAGCATTGACAACAGTGCCTTGGCCACTCCTCCAGCTCCATACTTCCCACATTGTTCTCACCCACGGAGAATATGTGTGTGTTCCATTTCAGATTACTTTATATTTTCCCTATTTCAATGTCATCCTGAAATTTTTGCTCCTTCCACTGCTCCCCCCACCAAAATTTTGCAATATTTACATGATGCTATTTCCCTGTCCTCATTACTCTTCACATTTGAGATTTATAGTGTGCCAGTTGTATTATCCACATAAAGAGCTGTGCTACATTTTCAGATAAGGACAGCAGCATCAGCTATTAAACACATAAGGTAGCCCCATCATATGGGTTACTAGAACTGCTCATTTAAGAGGCACAGGCTGATCAGTGCCATTTCAAATATAATAGCATCTGCATAAGGGAACCCAAAGCCACTTTCCTCTCCGGCTTTCTCTTTTACTATTCTTCTATTTCTTTCCTTCTTTCCTTCTTCCCTTCTTTCCTTCCTTCCTTCCTTCCTTCCTTCCTTCCTTCCTTCCTTGCTTCTTTCCTTCTTTCCTTCCTTCCTTCCTT
>WEIU01009280.1:35824-47503 GCA_013389925.1 Aegithalos caudatus | reverse complement strand
AGGAACATTAAATTAATTCAAGATTTTGTTGTGTGGGTTTTTCTACATCCAATACATTTATTCAGCTGTGAATGATCAGCAACTTGTGTGGTTTAAATTGGAATATTGCAAGAATTCAGACAGTATTCCCTTTGAGACAGCAACGACAAAACCTCCTGAAAACTGGTCTTATACCCATGAAAAAGCAGGGTATAGATAGTCTGCATGATTGCTCACTGGCTTCAGGTATCCTACCTGATCTATTGCTCAGTCTGATTTTGCCAACATCTAAATGGGCACTGTTCTATTCTGTTGGCTCTTAAAATTTTATCCTTCTGACTTGACTTCTGCAAAGGCCGTGCCATCCAGTAAGAAAGCAAAAGGAGAGCAAATACTACATCAGAGATGAAAATATCTAGTTAGAAAAAAGTGCCCTGAAAAAAGCTAACAAATAATATTTCACACTTCCTGCTGCCACATCAGGGACACTTCTCACACGCTGTTAGTATTAAATATCAATNNTATTAAATATCAATAAATCAAGATGTTCATAGATCAGTTGTCTCCAAACCTGTATTAACTATGGAAAGTAAATGCCTTAAATTTGCAAACCCAAATGTCTTCCAGATAAATTCCATTTTCTATTACAGAGTTACTTGTTCTGATTTTTGTAAGCTTTTTCTTTAAGCTGCTTAATTTACTGCCTTTAATAACTATCACTGAAAATCTTCTTCCTAATGAGAATATTTATTTTGAGAAAATGCAAATTCAGTAAAAAATTCTTTTAGTTGCTAGAAGAAAAGTTGTTAATTGTCATGACATTCTGCAAAATGCAGTTCTGCTATCTTACTGCCAAGATACTCAACCTAGCCTTTAAATCTGGCCATGGGAAAATGTTGATGCTGCCAGTTGTCACTGCAGAATGTGTTTTGGGGACAGCTGGATTTTACATAGTCATTTGCCAAGGCTAAAGTCAGAGCAATCATCCATTAATTTTCTTTTTTTTTTTTTCCACTAACAAAATAACCCAAACAGACAACCCCAATGTAAACTCAAAACAACAAAAACCATTTACATTTCTTGAATAAAAGAAACTTGCCCCATTCCCTTATAATGAAATTGTTGTCAAAGTGACTCTTAAAAGACTGACAGGTCCTGGGAGACTAGCAAATCTAATGAACTTTTTGTGTTTTTAAACCCAACTGCATTTGTAATGACATCTTAAAATATAGCACACATGGCCACATTATCCTTGTCTGCTGATGTCCTCCTTCTGCATCTGAATATAATTCTGCACTCAACCAAGTTCAAAACTACTTGACAGCAGACAAAAAGTGGCAAAACTATCAAGAAGTTTCAGAAATATCAGAAGATAGAAGATACAGATCCTACCAGTACTTCTCTAAAGAGGAAAATAAAATAAAAGCTTGATCCTTGTTAGGATCAGTCCAGACAGGAGAATACAATCCATGCTCCACCAGCCACCAGAGTGTACCCACCTCTCAATTTCCTTTCGTATTGCAGATTCTATGACAGCAAATAAGACAGAATGTAAAGATGACCTTTTTTCATGTGGGCCTGCCAAAATCACCTTTCACCTGTGGTTTTCCCCCTCTGAAGTAAGGAGTGAGACTGAGATGATGCTCAATATGATTTAAAATTTTTTTAAAAGCCAACAGATCACCTACCTGTGGTGAACCCCATCAAGCACTTAAGCACTTGTTATTCATTCTAACACTTTTCCTTATTTTTCTCTTTAAAAAAGAAGTCAGGTTAGATGACTTCACAAATGCATTGTAAGCATGGTCTGACAGTCCACCTAAAGAGGATGAGTCAATTTAAATTAATCCACAATCATTCTAACATAAGTAGCAGGGATCCAGGAAGTCAGAGACACACCTGTGAAGGATAGATGCCATTCATGTAGATATCCCAGACCCAGATTTATGACTTATTTAACAAATGAGGATTCTAGGGAAAGGGGAGACAAAAAGTGAAGTAATTTTTGCAGTAGAAACACATTGTCCATTGCAGGGAATATACACTACACAATGTGTCCATTTCTTCAAGGACTTGTGGGTACATCTTATCATCCAGTCTTCTAAGATGGAGGTGGCCCTAATATTTATTAGATGCTGGGACTCCAAAGATGAAATTTTTGTAGCAGAAAGAGAATGTATGTGAGGCAGAATGTTTGGAGGTTCACAAGAACAATACTGTATGAAATTAATGCAGTAGCAGTTATTAATATTAACAAGAGGACAACAGCCTGATATACTACTTTATGGAAAAAATGGCCAGGATAATGTGACTTTCTCCTAATACTCCCTTCCAAGCTTGTCCTGATCTGTCACATACCAGTGGCTGAGAACTTGAGACAGCAGTGAAACCCTCAGTGTGCAGATATACAAACATAGGATACAGTGTCAAAGTAGTTAAGCATTACTAAAAAGCAAATATCTGAAAAAACTTTTAAACAAAAACAAATGAATAAATAAACAAAAATGAAAACCAAACCCAAACCAAATAAAAACTAAAGAAAAAAAATAAAGCAACAAACAAGCTTTTAAAGAAAATCAGACCCACTGTGTGGCTGCTGATGGGAAGTCCCTCTGCAGACCCTCTAGCACAAACCTCCTCTTCTAAGCAGAGCTCATGGGAGCAGCTTCCTCATGACTGTATACAGTTAGACTCCCTCTAGATAGTTTGCAGGTTGCTGATGATAGCCTCTGTCCCTAGCCAAAGCATTCACAGAGATTCAGAAAAACATTAACCCCCATATCCATACTGGCATGTTGCTGTGCTGATGGGCTTTTAGCTGAACTTTCTATCACTGACCACGGAATGGTTCGGGTTGGAAGGGACAGTTAAAGGTCTTCTAGTTCAAGCTCCCTGCAATGAGGAAGGACACCTTCCAATAAGTCATGTAGCTCAGAGCCCAGCCCAATGTGATATTGATTGTTTCCAGGGATGGGGCAATCACAACCTCTCTGGGCAACCTGTGCAAATGTTTTATCCCCCCAGCATAAAAAATGTCTTTTTTATTTCTAGTCTGATTCTATCCTTGTTGAGTTTAGAACCATTAACACATGTCCTATCAGTATAGCCCCAATTAAAAAATCTGGCCCCCTCATTCTTATAAGCCCATTGAAGTACTGAGTTCCATAATAAGGTTATGCTGGAGCCTTCAGTTTTCCTGAACAGCCCTAACTCTCCCTGCCTTTCCTCACAGAAGGTGCTCCATCCCTCTGATCATCAGCCATTCCTCCTCTGGACTCACTCCAGCAGTTCCATGTCTTTCCTGTGCTGGGACCCCAGATCTAGAAGCAGGGTTCCAGGTGGGCTCTCACCAGAGCAGAGGGGCAGAATCCACTCCCTCTCCTACTGCCCACGCTGCTTTGGAGGCAGCCAGGACATGTTTGGTTTTCTGAGCTGGGACTGTTCATGGCTGGGTCATGTCCAGCTTTCTATCCATCAGTACTTACAAGTCCGTTTTCCTTACAATACTTGAACATGGGAGTCAGTGGTAACAAACTTCAAGGAAAGATTTTTGTTTTGGTTGGGGTTTTTTTGTTTGTTTGGTTGGTTGGTTGGTTGGTTTTGGGGTTTTTTGTTTGTTTTTGTGGGGGGGGTTGTAGTTTTGTTTGTTTTGTGGGTTTTATATTGATTTTCTACCTGTAGGCAGATATAAGGCAATGGCTTTTTATTGCTTGTTCTAGTACGTGGGACAGTTGTGCTTATATGCAGACTGCAAACAGCTTCACCTACTATGCTGGCTACAAATTTTCCCTCTAAAACTCTAACACACTCTTTTGTGTTATTCTATCTACCCTGGCTGATGGTGTTCCCTTCCACAGTGTACTTACATGTTTTCTTCCCCTGTGATCCTGAGGAAGAGATAAAAACCTGCCACCTTCTTGATTAGAGTACAGGAGACTCTAAAACATGGAGAGCTTTCTCTCCATATGGACCATGTTAGCCCAAGCTAAACAGCTTCATTTTGGCTGGCAGTTACTACTGTAGGGGTGGCATGCTGCTGGGACAAACATCTAGACCCTCACATGCAGGTTGGCAAAGGTGATGTGGCACAGCAGGTTGTAGTGGCTGAGGAGTCTTTAAGTGTAAGAAAATGCCCAAGAGGTAGGTGCTGTGCAGAGAGTAGTGGAAAGGGAGCTCGATTTGGATTCTGCAAACCAGCCTCATGATTTTGGGGAGCTGGCTCTGAAGCTTTTTGGCTACAGGTTGAAGGATACACAGTGGGTAATAAATCCAGACAGAAAGCAGATTTATTGACACTGTCTCCCTCAGGGAGGTGGTTTCTTCTAACCTTCAGGTACTGTGGAGAAAGAACAGTTTAAGGGAACTAAGCACCTGCATACAGGAAAGTTCCTCATTAAAAAGTCCAGCCTTATGGAAAGGCTAAGAAAATGCAGGATAAGTTTTTGAGTACTTCAGGCTATTTTAATGGAAATTTTGTCCTTCTGAACCTAATGAAGTTTTATTATCTCCTGTCACATGGCTGTGCTGATCTGGGTTGAGTTGTGAAAAGTCCCTTGCCATTTAAAAGCATGCAAACTGTCATGAACCAATTATCTTGGCTCATGAAAGCTTTCAGATTATCTGACTGAAGGTCTCACCAGATGGGAGTCATGAGGAGTCATGGACATGCAGTCATGAGGAGAGCCTGGCCAAAGTGGCCTCTGAGGCTATGTCCTTCGCTGTGGTGGGATAGGCTCTTCTCTCCAAAGGTTAAACTCTGAAGCTCCTTTCCTGGGTTTAAAACAGCTTCTCTTTCAGGTGGCTGTGCTTTCGCTGCAGTCAAATGGCACACAGTGACACAACAGCCTAAAGTTTAGTTAAGATACTTTAGATCTAGACTGACAGTGACTAATCAAAGAGATAAGAAGTGACTATTCAAACTTCTTCATGGAAAGGGTTGTCAAGTATTGTAACAGACTGCCCAGGGAAGTGGTTGAGTCACCATCCCTGGAGGAGTTTATAAGCTGTCTAGACACTTAAGGACATGGTTTAGGGGTGGACTTAGCAGTGTTAGATTGACAGTTGGACTTGATGATCTTAAAGGTCTTTTTGAAACTAAATGTTGAAATGATTGGTCTATGATTATATGACCTTGCAATATTCTGTCAACTTCTGAGATGGACTGCTGGGGAAAAAAAAAAAAAAAGTAATAGAGCAATGAAGAGATTGCTCTCCATCAGAAAGCATCTCTTGTTCCCAAACAAACTGTGATGATGAAGTAAAGGCAAAATTGGCTTCAAATTAGAAAGATAAAAGTGTTCATCTGTATTTTACTGGAAAAGCATATAAAAACTTATAGAAAGAGGAAGAGCCTTTCAGGTGCCCGTTTTCGTATCACACCAGTAACTCCTAATACAGGCTGAGAAAATTTTAGGATAAACTTCTTCCAAGGTAGTACACCCTAATGAATCCTGTACTTAAAAGATAATTGTTATTTAAGTCACAGAAACAGCTCTTAAGAAGAAGAAAGCTCCATTATCATCTACTTTAAAAAAATGCAGCTGAAAAAGTAGAAAAAGAAATTTTAAAAAGGAGACACATCTGCAACCTTTGAAGTCTAGATTCACAACATGAAGCAGTTCCCTAAAATGCAAGTTTATAGCTTGAGGATCAGAAACACAAAGAAATCAGTGATAAATCCTTTTTAGCCATGAAAAGATGATTTTAAAAATCTTGAACTATATGTCATTCTGTGCATAAAATAACAAAATATGAGATAGTGTATCCAAAAGAAGTGCCTAAGAATTAGCAAGTACAAAAATTTCTAGTCTTGGTAAGATGGCCAAGTAACTAACAAAGGGGATTTTGAATTAACCCAAAATTTCTAGTATACAACAGAATTATGTTAAATGTAGGGCCCAAGTCCAGTCATGTCAGAAGTGTAGATGGATGCTGAAATGACAAGACACCATCAGGATTCTGAATTGTTAAGATTCATGCTGATGCACTGAATGTTAAGTAATTTTGTTAAAAGTACTCTTGTTCGACTTGCACAGATCAGAGATACAATTGCTACTAGAATTTTCTGAGAAAAATAGAAGACAAACAGAAAAATATTTTAAGGAGTTATGGGATATTGTATTAACCCAAACTTCTAAGGACTACTTTTTAGATCTGCAAATAGGCAGAGTTACAGGTGCTTCCAAAAGCACATAATTATCCTGCAGTTTGTTTCTAGTAGCTTAACTTTTCTGGAAGTAACTTTCTAAGGACAGTAAGGGGATATTTTATGGGCATAGTTCAGAAAGGTTTTTTGAAGTGAAATGTCATGCTGTGTACCAATCAGTACACACACCAATTTTTTTCTTTTTCATTATTTTTGTTCAGGTTCAAAATTCCAGGGGTTTTCTGGAAGTAAAAATTAAAACTAACCTTTGTGCCGCCTCCTCCTCCTCTTATGCTTAAAGTAGCTGGATATTTCATAAAAAGCTGCTACATTCGGCCTCTCTCCATTACTTCAGCTCTCAAATACCACTTGTTAGTCAGATTATTTCACCCTCAAAAGGAATAGAAAAAGCATTGTCTTTTTCCAGCACTAGTTGTAAAAAAAAAAATTTTCAGATCTTTTTAACATGCACAGTGGGAATTGCAGTTCTCTGCATATAATATGCAGATACCCATCAGGAACATTCATGATTTCTGCTCCAGCAGGCCAAATCCCCCTAAATGAATGGGAACCTTTCCACCAAACACAGTGGAAGTGGGATGAGCTCTTAGACCATTGAGTTACAAACATGGGATGTGCTAAGTATGTTAGGGAAAAGAACTCTGAAAATCACTCAAAAATTTCTCATCCCTTCTGTTCTGAGCTATATTTCATATCAAACCTATTTTTGATAAATATAAATTGTAAAGGTCCATTAATAGATTGTATTTATACTAGCAACATTTGGTATGGAAAAACGTTTCTTTATGACAATATCAATCCGCATAAGAACATGAGCTTTCAAATCTGGTAAAAAAATGTACAGCTTCAAGAAAATATGTCTTCAGAGGACTGTTCTATGTTCTTTTTTCATCAGAAATATATTAAAACAAAAACCCATTGAAGGAAAACAAGAGACAACCTGTTAGGATGCAGCTCCAGAACCATTTGATTCAGCCTCTATATGGTACCCAGGACTAAAAATTGCTTCCATTTTGCTTATGTTCACTCCCTACTCTACATGGTATAAGGAAGACATTTCATTTCATCCCAGAGAAAGCAAATTCCTCTTGACTGCAGCAACTATACCTTATAATAATTTCTCATTCTCAACAGTATAATTTTTTTCTCACAGAAATGAGAAAAAAAAAATACATCAATTCATATACAGGCATGAAAAATGTAAACATATCCTCAAGACAAATAAAAGTGGGACAATACATCAGGCATTAATGATTTATTTATTTCTGAATAATTCCAATTATTTATTTTAGTCTATAGACAAAAACAAGAATTACAAAATTTGTTTTCTCTAGGAGAACACAAAATAATATTGTAGAGAGACGAAGAACGCATAAAACACTCATGTAAAACATAATGTACACATGTTCATTGCTATTAAGGTGACATTGAAATACCTGCCCTGTCTCAGTTTAAATAATACATCAAAATCAGCACCAAACAATTATATAGAAGTCTGATTGGGACTCTATCATGAAAGACATTTTTTTCCATACAATGCAGGTGATTACTTATGACATGTTCAATACAAATAGGCAAGGCAAATCTTATTTGTACATCCTTTTGCCTAAATTTATACAGCATCAAAAGAAAAGGAAAGGAGAATGAGGTCTTATTCATGCACAGACTCGTAGCACCTTTGGACTGACCAACTAAGGATATTGAGCAACCCAGAAAAGTATTTCAAAGGTTCTGTTTAACAAACTCAGAATGTTTCATTTGTCAAGGCATCATGCTATCACAGAAAGAAGTGCAACACTGCCCATTAAGATCACACCTTGGGCGTTGTCCAATCATTTTGAAAAATATGTGCACTCTTGTCAAATGGAATACTTTGGCTTGGTTGTTGTAGCCCTGGTTCTATGCCTGAGGTGTTTTAGTTTTCTGAAATTCCTTTCCCAAGAAACTTATGTAAACAGAAGGAATGTTTTGTAACAGTGCCTATGTTATTCCCTCCTTCTCAGGAGGGACTTCTTGATGTCCCTCTAGTTTGACCAATGTAATTGAAGAGGTTTGCCTTTGTTTCAATCAAATTGATCTGTGTAGAATAGTAAAAGGAGTCATTTTTAGCCTTCTGATCTCAGAGTCTTGTGTCATTGTAGTGTAAAATAGCATCAGATTGTGTTTAAAAACTTTGTATATTTTATTGAAGCCCTTAAAATTTCCCTCTTTGACAGTTTAGATAACAATAATGATCTTCTCCTGAGGTTCATTTCAGGTGTTGTAGACAGAGCCCATTTCAGACAGTCTGCGTAATACAGTCTTTTGGCCAGTAAGGTGTGCAAAACAGAGGTTTTTAAAATTTTAAAACTTTGATTACAGAGTTCTGCATTAATGCTATTAATTAAGACACCTAGCTGGCATCTGAACTTCATTTGTTTTCAGAAGTGTACTTACATGCTTTACAAATTTCTCTGTAAGATTTGAACAAGTGCTTAGGATAACAGCAGAATCCTATGTAATCTTCCTTTTCTCAGAAAAAGGTATTTTATACCATCTTCTCTACATTGACAGTAACAGCAATATAATTTTTAATCCTTTCTGTGTGCACCAAGAAGGTAGGATTGTAAAATACCCCTACACTGCCATATTTTACAGTCCATGCTGCAGTTAGGTAATGCAAGGACTGCAAAGGTAGAGAAAGGTTAGTTCAGAACCCTCTGTAAGACATCCATGGGAGAGGTGAGTTCTGGTGTGCAGGTAAAATCTAACTGCTGCCCTTTGTGTTCCTGAGAAGAATTGTTCTCTCCTTTAGTATTTGTCATAGATTGTTCTTCCAAGTACTAGATTTGAGTGGCTCATATGAATTCCAAACACAGATCGGTTTACAGACATCTTTTTCCCCAGTGAACCCTTCCATGTGAACTTCATCTTCCTGTCTACACACTCTTGATCAACTTCAAGGAACATATTTAATTATTTCTTAAATTTCTGTAAGCTGGTTATTTTCTGTTAATACCATAAGACCTCTTAATATAGTGAGATCTTGTATTTTATCTGCTTATCACTCCAGCAAATGCTCCACTTTGCAGTGGAAAATGAAGTTATGGAGGCCCCACTCAGTGAGTTACTATCTACCTAACCAACCAAAATACTTGTTTTAATTATCCTATTTTTTGTCCCAGGTGATTCTAATGCTCTTCCAAGAGATCTTGTGAGCCACTATGAGCCCTGCTCCCCAAAGCACCCATGTCCTCTGAGGAGTCATTTTACGTGCTTCTGTCAAGCCACTAAGACCTCAAACTGTGATTTCTTCAACTACAAGGTTTGTTTAAACAAACCCTCTGCCTTCTTTGTGGCACTAAATGTTCAGAGGAACTTTATTCAAGTTTGATCCTCCTCATCATTTTCCATGATGAGGACACCAGTGTTATGCATAAGGCAGACGATGTTGTGTGCTCTGACTTTCTACTGCCTTTGACACAGTCTCTCATAGAGCTCTCACCAGCAAATGGGTGATACATGGACTGGATAAGTAGGAAGTGCTGGTGACTGGTAGCCAGCAACATCCCTAGGGGATCAAAACTGGCACAAAGACCATTTCATCTCTTTATCCACAACCAGGCTAAGATGGTGCCTTCTGTCATCAGATTTGTGAATGACACCAAGCTGGTGGAGTGGACAATTCACTAGAGGAAAAGACTACTCTTCAGAGAAACCTGGATAAATGACCTACAGGAACCTTGTGAAGCCCAAGAGGGGAAAACTCATCTTGTTTCTTGATGGAATTACCCCATGGAACAGTACAGGCTAGGGCTGACGTCAGAAAAGCCACTCTGCAGGGAAAGATCCCAGTGTCCTTTTGAACAGCAAGTCAAACATGAACCAGCAGTGTGACCTTGCAGCAAAAAGGGCCAGCTGCATTCAGACTTGCTTTGGTACTTGTGTAACTGTCAGGCCCAGCAGAATTCTTTGGCACCTGCAATACTGCATTTAGTGTTGTGTCTATTACTGCAAAAAGGACACTGACAGACTGGAGTGAATCCACTAGAGGCCACAAAGATGGTCAGGATTTGTAGTACATGGATTACAAGAAAAGGCTCTAGAAGCAGCAGCAGTTCATCTTGGAATGGAGAAGGGAAAGGAAACACATTTCTGTTCACTACAGCTGTGTGATCCAAAATTATACAGGGGATAAAAGCAGACTCTTCTCTACCACATACAGCAAAAGGACAAGAAGCAATGGACACAAGTAAGAAGATGGGGAATTCTTATTAGGTAACAGGAAATATTTTTTGCCATGAAAGTAGCTAAATACTGACACAGATTGCCCAGGAATGTTGTCAGATTTTCATCCTTAGAGGAGGTTAAGATTTAATTGGGCATAGCTCTGAGCAATCTGATCCAATTAAACCTGCTGGATTTGGGCAGTTTTTGGAAAGAACAGTCTATGTCTCCAAATACATCTTAAATTCAGTTTACAGCTTGTACAATAGTCACTCTACACAGGATACAAAACAAAGCAAAACAAATCCCTCATGCCAGTTAGGACTTCGTATTGTAAGTGTTCTTTCAGACTATTAGGGGAACTCACAGTACACTGAAGCACCAAAAACACATTTCTTGATAAAAATTTAAGGAGGTATTACAATCCACATGTGGTTTCCAAGGCATTCCAAATAAAGTATGTCCTAGAGACCATGGGTCTTGTGTACAAACTAGATACATAAAAACCCTAGAGCACCATACCAATCCAACCACCCAGGGACTCATCTGTCTGCACCTGACCTTATACATTCCTGGGAAACTTCTTCCAGATGAAGGAATGGACTTTGTCAAAAAAGCTAATAATGGAAAAATTTTTACCTTCAGGATGTATCATGTCACAGTCCTCCTGAGTTGTGCTGTGGTTCCAGCAAGGTAAGGAGTGGAGTAGCTCTGCATACTAAGGCAATCCTGGATAAATGAAGAACTAGGGTGCTCGTACTTACTTTGCTGTGGATTGCCTTAGTGCAGAATTTTGTGTGAGGCTCCAAAATGAGATCACTAGCATTTGAGTGGTATGCCACTTGGCAGTGCTTTTACCATGGAATCTTAAATTGCTGATCACTTCTGGAGATTTCTTGTTGCCCTTACAAAGACCCCCTTCCAGGTGACCAGGCCTGCCCAGTGGCCTGTTAAATTTTGCCAGATCAATGCCCCCTCTTCTCACCCCACTGTATCAAAGAAGAAATAGCTCAAGAGATGATCCTTATGCTGTTTTCCCTGGTCTACACCCATGAGGGCACCACCTGGTGTGTACAGCACTCAGCACCTGCTGAGCATTTCTGTAGATCTGTGGAGGCACAGGTCTGATACCTTTTGTAACTGCAGAGAGTGTGGTGCCTCCCAGCCCTTTCCACCCAACATCCCCTCAGTCATCTGAAGCATTAATGTAGTACTGAGCAATGGGTCTCAGATTTATTCCCAGGTTTTCACCTTTGACCACAGTGCATCCACAGGTAAAAGCTAAGGCTTAATGAGTTGGCCAGCCCTGGCCTCCACCTTACTAAATT
>WEIU01009280.1:0-12732 GCA_013389925.1 Aegithalos caudatus | reverse complement strand
CCTGCAATCAGAGTTTTGGAAGAGGAAGGAGAAGGGGAGGGAGAGGGAAAGGGAAATAGAAAAGGAGATGTTTAACGTATCTAGCAGACCTACTGAAATAACTATGTCCTGGCAGATGGATTCAAGAAGATTGAATCAGGTTTAGAAAAGAAAGAAAGACACAGAGGTGACTCTGAGTAACTGACCAAATTGACTCAGGAACCAAAGCACAGTGAAATGGACCATGGAATGAAGTAGAGAACAAAGAAGAAAAGTCAAAGATATGTATAGTTTTAGCTCTGTACAGTGGCAAAGATTGAATATACTCACATAATGAAGCAGCTGAAATTTGTACAGCTGAAATTTATAAGGATCCATCCTAGCATATTTCAATACACTCTAAATCTGAACTTCAGTTCATGCATTAGATATTTTTAGTATTTTTTATAACTTTTAGAAAGTGGGAATTACACCATGCACAAATCAGCAGCTTGGCCCCTGAGATCTGGATGCACAAGCAATATGGCTGTGTTCACAGAGCATTCTGCACAACTGCAGTCCCTAAAAGCTTCACAGGGATTTTGAAATTCTCTCACTGGAAGTAGCAAAGTGGTGGATTTGGCAAACGGAGTGTGCATGAAGTTTAGCAAGTCTAAAAATGTATGGCAATGCACTTGAACAAAAATAGCTCAAACTTTTACGTAAGCTGATGTTCTGCAAGTGAACTTTTATGTGCCATCAAGGGAAAGCCCTCTGAGTCACCACACGTAACTCAACACTGTCAGATGCCCTGAAGCAGGTGAAGCAGCTACAGTTTTTGCACATGTGCTGCAAAGCATCAAAATTATCTTAGGCAACTGCGTATTTTCTTTGTGTAAGAGTAAGGAGTGTGGGGCCAGTGCTTAGAGACAGTTGCCCATACAACTTTTCTCTTCATAGACCAAATGGAACTTTTCCAGGAGAATCTGGAGCAGCAGTTAGGGGCTATTTGTCCCAGTCTAGCTTTTCAGCTCTTCATGTGGAGAGAAAAGCGCTGAAAATTGCAATAAGCTGCAGGCGCAGCCATCACTCTGCTCCAAATTTTGTTGCTTTCAGGCTGTCTTAAAAAATATGACAGGGAGGGAAGGGACTGCATTTTTTCCCCTGTCTTTTCTGAAAGCCTATATAAGATGGGGAAAGGGGTGAGGCTGTGAAAATGCAGTGTACCTTGTGGTTTCCTTGTTCTGACATCTAACAATTGCTCAGGCATAGACTTTTTGCTGCCCTTCAGTGCCCTGTCTCCCAAGGTTGAGTTGCATAGCAGATTAAATGAATGGGTAGGGAGTACTCATATTTTTAAAATTCACATTTAAGTGCTGCACCAGAGGCAAAATCTTGTGCCATCCCTCACTGTTCCAGAGGGTACTATAATAAGCACCTCTTGAAGGTTCCTAGGTGATGAACCATCCCAGAGACATGAGGACAACCATGGTCAGGAGAATTCATCTTTCATCTGCATCAGGCCCATAGCTGAGCAGAGACTTTTCATTCTGTGAAATATCAAATATAAACAAGAAGTACAGCAGTGTGTCAGCCTCTCAAAAAATCAGGTTAAGAAGGCACCTCAGCAGGAAGAGCTCTACCTGAATGACCTATAGCAGATACTTGCCAGTCTGTTATTGGACAATTTTAATAACATCATTTCTATATATTGTCAAGCCACACGTTCCCTAGGAAAGTATCCAGACAGACTGAAAGTTTTACCTCAAACCTGTGACTACTGATCTTGCCAGTAGATATGACAACAAGTTACTCACTTCTTCAATATCGTAGTTTTTGCCACTTACAGTAGAGATCCCAGTGCCTGTTTGAGCCATTTCTCCAGAGGGAGATTTCAACAGACTAGTATCAACACATCTTCTGGTATTCATCCTACCTTTCAGACTCCAAGCCATGCCAAGGAGAAGGTCAGCATGGAAACTGACCCCTCTTCCCACTATTGCATGGACCCTTTCAGGCCAGGTGTTGCGATAAAATAATTTCATTCCCCAAACTTCCCATGAGGTGTTTATCAACAACTCTAAATTAAATACCTTTAAAATCTATGGAAACAAAACAGCCTCTTAACTGCCCTTACACATATAACCACACCCACACAGAGCTAATTTTCTTCATAGTTCAGCCTTTTTGATTAAAAGTTGCAGGAGGTAACACTGTTACTAACGTTGCCAAGCGGCAGGATTTTCTGGCTTTCTGCGCTGGCAATGCACTTGCAGACATCAAGGTTTCACACAGACCTGACTTTAGAAAGGATACAGCTTCAAGAACCAGAATACGCCAGAACCAAGAACCAAGGTTGTTTGAAAACCCCATGCTACAAAAACAGTATTTAGCACACTGGACTTCCTAGTGACTCCTCAGGGACAAGAGTCTGACATTTGAGTTGTCCTGGGTCAATACTAATTGCACATAACTCCTCATCTGCATT
This sequence comes from Aegithalos caudatus, assembly GCA_013389925.1. NCBI lineage: Eukaryota > Metazoa > Chordata > Aves > Passeriformes > Aegithalidae > Aegithalos > Aegithalos caudatus. The sequence continues at coordinate 10,286 of WEIU01009280.1, read as the reverse complement.
TACTGCCATGTTTCCATGTTTCCATAATTAAATTATAAAAACTAAATGAAATCTCTGAGTTTCATAGCTATATCTGCATGCTAAGTTAATTAACACTGTAATGGAAACCATAAAGAAAACCTCAGGCCTGTCTGATCCAAGGCCCATTAAAAAATGACAGCTTGATTATAACCTGAAGCAAATTAACAGCCATGCAGCTTTAAAAAATGGGGTAGTGATGAACTGTTTCATAGATGTCAAGAAACTCTTTTGCATGGAGGCCAGCAGAGAGACCACTTTCTGCTAATGTCAGCATTTCTGGCATTTACTGTGTGTATACACTGATTTTCATCAACAGGACACAGGACAGACCTGGCAACGTACACTAGCAGTCTCCCTGTTTCCAGCTGTTCTTTAGGAAGCAGAATGCTAAGAAATGTGTCACCCAGCATCTAGGGCACCAAGAGCCATCATCAAATGATGGGCTGAGCTGCAAAGGAAGATGCCAATTTTACTTCATGGGAGGTGCAGGATGCTGGGCAACAGAGAGTGCCATAAGATGCCACAGTATGCTCCTCACATATAAACTGCATCTTGCTCTTATTGCCAAACTGCATTTGTCTTTCAATCAATCAATTGTTCTTTATAAACTTCTTAATTCATGACACTTCAGAGCACTTTCCAGTAAGAGCAACAAAAGCAACAAAATTAATACTAAAAGGAAAAATAGGGAGAGGCAAACTTCAAAAAGAATAAAAGCCAAAATTTTAGCTCAGTAGTTAAATCAGAAATGTGAAGGCTTGTTCACCATGTGTGGCACTTAGGCCTTTGTCAAACATAGCACATGCTGATCTAACCAGCTTCGGCAAAGTAAGGAGTTGTAAAATAGGCACGGAGATGCTGTCATCACCAGCAGCTCCCAGAAGCATCATGTGAAAGGCACCAATGATGCGCCATGAGGATCCTGCTGCACTCAGAGTCCTACAAGCTGCAAGTTAATTATGCAGGCAACTGAACAACAAATTATTGGATTCAAAGGCATAGTACTGAAAGGAAAAAGTGAACACCTGGAATATGGATGAGTTTGTATAACCTGAACCTGCAAATGTGGATTTGTTAGTCATAAGCCAACTTCAAAATACAGCAGAAGTGTTGCAAAGCTTAATATGGTTAATTGAAGTTAATTATACCTAATTATGTATGTAACATATTGGAAAGAGTTATCTCAAAACAAGTATGTTTAATAACTACAAACAGCACACATAACAGGGAACACTGTGACGAAGTTTTAAAGAAAAAACATAATAGATATGCTCAAAAGCAAAAGCGGAGTGCCAACGGCTGAAGAGCAGCAACTGCTCACGACATACTTCTGGCAGTGTCTGTGAGGAGCTACCCTGGACTCCCTTCTCTCCCCACACTCACTTGCTGAAAGAAGCCCACCATCTTCCTCTTTCCAGCCCTACCCCATGGAGAGCACAGGGGCCTGACCACCCAGCTGTGCCCTCAGGCACAAACCCTCCCCACAGAAAGGCACTCTGGGATCCGCAGGCCCCATAGGCTAACACAAAATGTCACTGCTGGATCATGTGGACAAAGATGCCAAGAAACTCTCTCCTGTCTCTGTCAGCAAGTTGCTACTGCTCTAGGTCACCAAAGGAGATGCAACTGATGACCTAATGGTCAGGTCCAAATGTCTCACAAAGCCACTGTCTGATGTCCTGCATCAGAAAAACTATGTATTTGAGCACAGCTACCTGGACTGGGACTGCCAAGGAAACAGACTCAGAGTTGCCGGATGAGCTTCAGAGAAGGGAAAAACTAACAACCAAACCCATTACCAGAAGAATTGTTTTACAAAATGGTAATGGTGGGATATAGCGGAGGCTTCTGATTTAGCAAGACCCTTACAAGGTGAAAGGGGAATCAGAACACGTCCTCAGTAAAGAGTTGGAGGTAGTTGAGTCCTTGCAGGATTTTCATCCCACCTTGCTGGGCTTTAAGAGGTTGGCCAAGACAAATAAGTTAAACATGTCCCCAGGAATATGGTAAGGGCTGGAAGATACTTCAGAAGCCCTTGCAGAGGCCTATGGCATTGTAGTACTGACATCACCTATATTTGTGTTCACTCACTGTGACTCCTATAGGAAATGAGTTTCATGCACCTAAAACCATTCTTTCTCCTCCAAAGCAAAGGAGTACATGATGGATATCAGTTTTCATATCAATCAGTTTTCCCTAGCTGTCAGCTCCTAAGCTTCAGCTGGGTTTTTCCTAGCCAAGGAAAAAATTACCTGTGCAGCACTTCAGCTTTAAAACCTACAGTTTTGTCCAAAGTTTTTTGCCATCAGAGAAGACCACTGCCTACCAAATGATTGAAAAGATAACTCACTTATAACACAGACCCACAATGAAGACAGTAGAATCAGATCTAGGGAAAGAACTGTAATTCTCTGACATAGCAACTGAAGAAAAAATTACCTTGACAACTGAGTGAGGAATTTAAAGAGTCAATAGGCAGGGATGAAGGGATTCAGCAACAGAAATTAAGTTCTAAGTGCAGTGGTAGGTTCTTCCATGCTTTTGAAAATGAAGGCAAGAAGCAGAAGTCTGAAATCATGGCAGCTAAGGGAAGACCTCAAAAATTTACAGACATCAACAGCAGATGAGAAGATTAGGCATGCCAACCATCCCTTACAGTATTCCTGAGTGTGAAAAAGAATCCCTAACAAACACACCTCGAATTCAAATAGGAATATGCAGCCATGACATAAGACAGAGGAAAAGAAAGAAAAGGAGAATATGGCTGAAGACATATAGACCAGCATAGATCTTTAGCTTGGTCAATGCACAGAGCAGAAAACATACAGCAAAGAAAGACTTCCTCTAGAGGAAAGAGGTACTCCCATTAGAAGTGAGGTACTGCTTGCACCCAGGAATGAAAAGGAGAATTAAGCAGAAGGAACTGTGATGGTCAAGAATAAAGGAGCAGCAAGTCTAACATGAGAAAGAAGGGCAAAGAGAGGTTCTGTGAGGGAACAAACAATACAGAATAGATAGAATATTATAAAAGAACTGGAAACCAACCTCCAAACCAGAGAGGGGCAGATTTACATAACAAAGGAATCTGGGGAAAAAAAACCCTGTCACCTGAGGAAAAAAAACAAGGTTCTTTGAGTAGTGGGAGGCACAACAGTGTTTTCAACAGAGGGGGAGGTTCAAATATCAGAAAGGAAAAAAAACTGAATTATCTTAGGTACTAACAGAAATTCAGGGGGAAAAGTCAAATAAGAGGAAAGGTCACCAGTGACTCCAACTGGCAACTCCACAGCTGGGTGGAGGACAAAGAATGAGGTGCACTGAGTACAAGTATAGCCTCCTATGGGAAAGACCTGGATTAAAAAGCATCAAAGTTCCAGGATTAACTGGGCAAGGACGTTCCACTAGAGGTGAGGAAGTTGTAATACCATCATTCAAGGCGTTGGTAAGACCATGAAAGATACAGCATACTGTCCTGGTTATGTGCTCAGGGATGAAGTCAAACTGCAGAGTATAAAGAGTTTTTAATACAAAGGGAAAAAANAAAAAAAAAAAAAAAAAAAAAAAAAAAAAAAAAAAAAAAGATCTGGCCTGTTTAGCAAAATGAAATCTCAGAGGGAGTATGTTTGCTGTCTATAAATACATCCACAGAGTAAACATCAGAGAAGGAGAAGAGCCATTTAAGTTAAAGGACAGTGTTGGCACAGAACAAATGTGTGCAAGCTGACCATAAAATACACTTAGCACTGAGACAGGCAGTTTTTAATCACCAGAGCTGTCAGGCTCAGCACAGTCTTCCAACAGGCAGGCAAAGAATTCTAGAGAAAAGTGGGAGTTGTTCATGGGTGCCATGACAGGGACATGATGTGTGCAAGACTAGCAGCCTTACACACTGTCTTATTAAGTCCCCTGTGTCCCAGCATTTGCTAACAATTTCCACCTTTTTTTAACCTTAAAATATTTCCAGTGGTGCAGCAGACTTCAGTACAGTGAGTTTATGTCCCCTGACAAAAGCTTCCCCTTACCAGCCCTTTAAAAGCAGTCTACCGATGTCCCAGGAAATGAAGAAAAGTCCAGTGCTACCCTGTATCCATGGACAGTCAACATCCCCCAGCAGCTGCTGCTATGGCCAAAAAGGACAGTGTGCCTGCTGCTCCTTCAGTTGTACCAGCTTCAGTGCCCACTGCACACCAACCCACACCTACAAGTTTTCTCAACTGGCATACAAAAGGATGCACTTTGATGGGGATCACTTGCCTCCCCTAGGGTTCCCTAAGCTAGGGAAAGACCAGGCAAGCAACTGAGATAGGGACTGAGACCTCTGGGAGAAACAAGTTGTGACAGGCAGCTAGGACAGCAGTTTTGTTACCAATCCACAGCAGAAAGCACAGCTCAACCACAAAAGATAAAAATATGTAGGCATCATTCAGGCAACAGCCACACTGAGCCCTCAAGCTGCAGGGAGGTGCTTCCTAGGCTATAGGTCTGTATAGGTCTACATGAAGGCAGACTCAACACACCCTTTGCATTCAAGAACCAGCCAGATTGTCTCAAAAAAGCCAAAGGAAGAAATCATGGTGCAAGTGAGGTACACCTTCCTAGAACACGGCTTTTGTTTACAAGGCAGCCCCAGGCAGGAGAATGATTTACCTATAATTCTGATTGAAGAGGATCCTAATGTATACTTTCCCAGTATCACAACTCTCACTGGAGTGGAGACCTTCTCCCCGCCACCCTGGTGCTCCTACCTTGAAATCTCTTTCTGTAGAAAATTCAAGGTTGTTTGTACTAAAACAGAAGCACCGTAACAGGCAACAAAGTTTGGTAGAGCACTCACTAGAAGGTGACTTCTAGTCCCTCCTTCAAGAGCAAGTTATGCCTGTGATATTAAACAGTCATTGAGTGAAATGCAATTTAGGTGCACAGAAATTCAGAAGTACAGCATCTCCTGAGGAGACTCTCCTCTAAGACGAAGCAGTATCAGCAGAGAGTTCTCAACATCCCTGTGTCGAGTACCTAAATTTTAGACATGGGCAGGTGAGACTGACAAGACACCTTCTTGAATAAGAACAGCATCTGATCCATCTCAACTCACCCTGTGCACACACAATCCTTCCTCCCCTCAGATGCAAGCAGGTTCATTGTCCCAACAGACAGGAGAGTACAGTGTCAAATTACAGGACACAGAGTTAAGCAACCCATTTCTCCCAAATTAGGAATCTAGCTACCCTTCCCCTAAACCTAGAATAAACCTTGCTGGGCTGATTTTGACTTGGATATGGTTAATTTTCATCACATTGTCCAACATGGGCCTGTGTTTCAGATTTGTCCTAAACACAGGGTGGATAATACTGAGATGTTTTTGTTATTGTTGAGCAGATCTTACACAGAACCAAAACATTTTCTGCTTTTCATACTGCCAAGTTGGAGAGGAAGGTGGGGGTATGTGGGAAGTTGGGAGGAGACACAGCCAAGACAGGTCACCCAAACTGACCAAAGAGATATTTCAGGCCATTTCACATCATGCTCAAAATTTGAAGTGGGGCAAAGAAGGAGGAAGAGTGGGAGACATTTGGAGTGATGGCATTTGTCTTCCCAAGTCACCGTCAAGTGCAATGGGGCCCTGTTATCCTGGAGATGGCTGAACACATGCCTGCCCATGGGAAGTGGTGAATTAATTCCTTATTTTTCTTTCCTTGTGTGTGCAGCTTTTCCTTGCCCCAATAAACCATCTCTATATCAACACACAAGTTTTCAACCTTTTTCCCTTCCAGTTCTCTCCCCAGTCCCGATGGTGGTGGATTGAGACAGAGTGTACTTGGTTGCTGGCTGAGGTTAACCCACGAAACCATATGGACCTTTCAGACTTTTTAATACCTTTATTCAGCACACTCACTGTTCAGCAGAAGACAAAACACAGCTGTGTGATTGCTGCTCAGGTCCTATGCTGAATGCCTAACTAGAAGTCAAGAGATGTGTAAGTATTAAGCCTTTGTACATCACTGATTTGAAAGACATGGGAATGCATCAAATATGCAGACTGAACTGAAAGACTAAACAGAAACACATTTCAAAATAATCTGAGAGCCCAAAGAGAAAGACTTTGAGACACCTTTTGGCTGGCAAAGTGTTAAATAATCTTTTATGATCAACTTAACAGCTTCCTAGAACCTACACAATAAAATACCACCCAGGTCCCGACATTAGAACAGCAGTTAGGAAATTATTATTTGTCCAGAAATTTGCCATAATTTAACAATTTTGTGACACAAGTAAAGAAGTCTTGTTTAAGTCATTGTTCCAAGACAGTCATATATCAAATAGTATCAAATAGCCACAAGCAACCCAAACCAACCCCAGAGATGTGCCTGCTTTGAGCAGGCCTGACTAGATACCTCTTATAGCCTCTTTCAACCTAAAATACAGCATCATCTTAGAGTGCAAACCACCTTGTTGTTCTTATAACCCTAATTTCTCAAACCTTTCTTCCCTTATTCCAAAACTCCTAGTTGTTCAGCTTCTGGTACAGGCTTTACTTTCTCTATTTTAAATTCTTATATTTTCTTCCCAGCCTCTCTGCTTCCTATTTGAAATGTCACCCACCGAAACAGCATTTGCAGATGTTTTTTCTTCAGTGCCCAGCGACCAGTTAGATCCAGACTTGTAGCCTTATATAGGTCCTTTTCCAGCATGTGTTCTCCCATAAATTCCTTGTAGAGATGAGACTTTCCCACAAAATACTGTGAAAATTAGAGAACAGCAGGCCTCAAGCACACAGAAATATGCTTGTGGACTTTGTAAATGGGAAAGAAGAACAACCAGAAAGAAATACAACAGGTTTCACCTTCAGATTTTCAGATTTCTAATTTCTAATGTATTCTTAGTAACTGCATGTAGAGCAATTTTTGCAAGATTTTACAGTCCATAATGTCCCCTATGGAGAAGAAAAAAAAAAAAAGAAAAAAAAAATAGTAGGAAACAGAATAAGTTATGGTAGGTTACAGAGTCATCATGACTGAATAGTCAAAGGTATGACAACCATTTATCAAACTGGCACAGAAATAACAGCACATATATCTTACCATAAACACAGTGTGGGAGAAGAGGCAGACAATAAAATAATGCAATGCTTTGCACTTTGGTGGCCTAAGCTGAAGATCTCCATCTATTTTACAAGCACGCATTTTAGCTTCAAGCCTAGAGTGCAAATAATTGATAGCTCTGTTGTCCTTTGTGCCACTGAGTCACCAAAAAGTTCAGAGGCTGATCTGCACGTTACTGAAATCATCCAATTCCATGCACTGTAAGCAAAGCAAGCACACACTGTTGGTCATGGCAGTGCCTACTCCCAACAAGGCACACAACCCAACAAGCACAGCTCCCTCAGCTCTCCTACGAGCCAAACAAAACTTTGAAACAAAGACCTCCTGCACCTCTTTGAAGACAGGAACCGGCCTAAATGACTACCACTGCAACACACAGAAAGCCCACACTACAATTGTGAAGAGACTGTTGGGAGCATATGTTCAAGGCTGGTGTTGTCCTACAAAACCTTATACTCTTGCTGCAAAGCCCACCAGAATAACTCTTGAAAATAACTTATAAATTTTGGAAAAGAAAACATGGCTAATAAATACACTGATAAAAGAGCTGCTAGAGACTGAAAACTACCTGCAGCAACTAATTTAGGTGAAGGACTGATGTGGACAAGTGGCTTGTAGTTCTCCCATCTTTTGTTGTACACAGATATTCTTTTTTTTTTTTCAGGAGGCAGACCTAGCTGAGGAATTAGACAGACATAAATCAGCTCTGAACATGCAAATGGGCATCCTAACCATACCAGAAGGGGCTACTGGCTAGCACTGAAGTGATCAGCATTACCTTTGGGGTCCAGAGAACTCTTCAGTGGCCTTTATTTGCAATGGTAGATCAGCCCTTTTTTTTTTTACAGTAATGCCAATTCAGTCATCAGCAATTCATTCAGTATAGGTATGTAAGATTTATAGAATCTTACATCTATTGCTATTAATGAAACAACATCATTACAATGTTTTTAGACCTGTTATCCAAAGAATCTGACCTTCAATGTGCAGGACATGCTAATGACCATACTCTGTGTGTATATGTATGAGTAGGTGTATGCATATGCGCATATGTGTATGTGTGTGTATGTGTATGTGTGTATTTGAAGAGTATCCTGTTACTGAAAATGTGCCACAGTGCAAAGCCGTAAATAACCTGGTGAAAAACTGGGCTAATTCGGAGTGGCAGTGAAACATGGGAAGTTTATGAATAATAAATAACATGTGGTGAAACAAGTTGCTAGTGAAACTTCTGGCTTTGCATATTGAACACAGCGCTTGGAAGACAAAGAGGCATTTTGGGGAGAAGCAGAAGATATAGAAAAGGTTAACAGTAGCAAGGTGCTCCACAGGAAGAATAAAAAGGTACAGAAGAATTATTAATTACATGATTAACTTTGTGTGTTAGCCTGGCCTCTCACAACGCACAGCTTTGTGGGATGCAAGGCCAGTCTCCTGTCACAAACACACAGAAGAAAAGGTTCTTTCTTTAGAAGATGACATTCAAGATGAGGAACACAAAACACCTGAAACAGTTGTACGAACACCTGAGGAACCATGCTGGAGAAGCCTTGCTGATCAAGTCTGATGTTGCCAAAAAAGAAACATTTTGTACAAAAAAGGAACAATTTGCCACCAATGAATGGTTTGTGTTTTCTACTCTACCCACTGTAAGTTAAAGGCTGAGTAATAAATTGATGTATAAAGGCTTAAAAGTTTTTAGGTTTGTATTTATTTATTGTTAAATTAATGTTCTCACCATTCACAATAAATTGTTCATTTTTTAAGGTCTCAATAACCAATTTCCCTCACACATAAATTTATGTTGTATCAGGGAGTAAGGCACTTTGTCCATTCTACATGTAATTAATTATTTAAGTGTTTACTTCCCACTAACTACATCTTTTCACCCTCCACACAGTGTTTCTACAAGGGTCCTCTGCAATAACAGCTGGATTGAGAGTTTACATGTGCTTTCTGAAGCAGTATTTTGATGCTCAACAGAAATCTCAGGAGGTGCATGCTGTATTTTATAAAATCCTGTGTGTCCTCTATGCATTCACTCTTTAAGAGTGACAGGGTGAGCTCTTTTCCAGACACCTGAAGATCTTCCCCATCAGTCCAGGCATTCACAAGCAAAGCCAAAGTCACAGATCCTACAACAAAATCTTCACACAGCCACAGATCAGCAGGCCAACACACTCAGTCCTCAGGTTTAAGGGACAGCCTGCGAAGATGAAGAGTTGAGGATGACAGGGGATGACATACCCAGCCACCTGTTTCTCAAGGGACACAAGAAGGCAGGTCAGGACTTTTGTTTTCTCAGATGCTCAGTGCTCCATGGGCCCTTTGTGAACAGGAGGGAGAGAGCAAAATTCCCTTCTCTGTGTGGTCCTGCAGGGCAGGATGGCATATCCCTTTGGTACTGTTTGACAGTGAGCCAATGATACCTCTGGACGGTGCAACTCAAGCGAGCTGGGCTCCAGGCAGGAGCCCATCGAGTGTTCCTGGGATAACCACTGCCCCATGCATGGCCCAGAAACCTCTCTCGGGGAGGAGCAGCTGCTGCAAAGGAGACCTGTGCCCATCTGCCTGAGATTACAGCTGGGTGCTGTTTCTCCTCAACAGGCCCTACCCCGACGGGACAGAGGGAGCAAGGTCGCATCCCTGCAGAAAGCTGAACAGCGGATAACACCACACACACCCCTTCTGCCACCAACAGGTGTACTTGAGCTGCTGGAAGAGAGAACGAATTGGAAAACTGCTTTCTCTCTCTCACTTGCTCCCCTGAATGCTAATCAGCGACGCCGGCTAAAAATACACAGCAAGGCTGGCGTGCGCACGGCAAATAGGGAAAATGAGAGAGCTGAAAGGCTACAGCTTCCCGGAAGACTGGCGAGGAAGAGGCTTACTTAAGAACCTCTTGCCGAACTTGCCCGCTCCGAGGCTGAGCTTCCAACGTCTCCTTCACAAGGCCACTGCAGGTGCTCCCCGAGAGGTCGCCGGTCCACCTTCTACCGGGGCTACTGTCGGTACCACCCTCAAACCGGCTTCCAGCCCCGGCGCTGCAGGCGCTCCCGGACGTGGCGTCCCGAGGGTGCCGCCGTGGTCATTCGGCCCTCGAGCCCCGCCGCCCACGGGGTGCAATCCCACAAGGGCTCACTGGCGGTGCACGAAACAAAGAGG
>WEIU01009276.1:268708-286297 GCA_013389925.1 Aegithalos caudatus | reverse complement strand
GAGTAAGGAGGGAGAAAAAAAATAAAGGAAGTGCAGTGCAGCAGGAGGAAAAGGTTTTCCTGACAATTGAGAATTAACTGTGTAATACCTCGCTCTGAAATGGGAATAGATTTTGGAAAGTAATGAGCTGCTAGTAGCAATTTTTAGTTTAATGACACAATATGTCATGTTATCAGTTTTACTCTCATTTTAGGTGCTGTGTCACCTGTCCGTGCCTCTCCATTAAAACCGTGACAAGTGTCCCTGACTTGAATAATTAAAAGCAGGAGGATGGGATCTCTTAGGGATCCATTGTTTTATATGGAGCAGGATCATTTTTGATTGTATGATGGAATCATGGGATGGTTTGTGTTGGGAGGGACCTTGAAGCTCATCCAGCCCTACCTCTGAGCACCTTCCACTATCCCACGGTTCTCCAAGCCCTGTCCAACCTGGCCTTGGACACTTCCAGGGATTCAGGGGCAGCCACAATTTCTCTGAACACCCAGAGCCTCCCCACCCTCACAGGGAATATTTTTTTCCTAAAATCCCACCTAAAGCCAGTCCCTTTCAGTTGAATCCATGTGGGGAAGGAGTTGGCTCTGCCTTTTCAACCTCCACTTTTCAACCTTGAGGATCAAAATCCATTGGTGGGAGTTTGGGCTCTTCCATGGTGTGTTTGTAGTTCTGTTATACAAAGCAACTCGGATTTGCCAGTGCAGGAGAGGAGATTTCCATCCCTTTATGCTTATTAATCATAGGTATAAAAAAGCAGTTGTGGAGGCACATAAATCATCATTTAATCTCTTCATCTCACCCATGGCAGGGACAGATATGCAATGTCCTTATTTAACCCAGTCTTTAGGAAAAGACATTTTCTTTAAAGAATCCATTCCACTGTTTAATTCCAAGATCTTAATCACTCTGCATCCTTTGGAAACCCTCACCTCCCCAAAATTTCACGGGCCAAACCAGAAATGATCTTTTGCTTTGATTGATTTTGATAGATAATTGTACAAAGTGAATTTATTCAGTGCCTCTCTCCGTAATAAAGAATCATTGAAGAACAAAAGAACCCCAAACCTCTGAAAGAGCAAACCAAGGCAAAATAGATAAAGAGAATTCATTAATAGAGACGGTGTTGCTTCTGATTTCATCTTTATTGGACTCCTCCTCCAGGCAGGCAGCATCTCCCATGGAATATTGTGACACCTCATTCAAATGGGTTCAATAATGAACTGTAAAATAATCTCCTTGTGCTTTGCAGTCCGGGTGGGTGAGAGAGGGAAGAGGTGGGCCCTCAGAAAATAATGTTTCTCTTTGCCACAAAGATTTCTCCATCTATTTTCCAACCTATGGGGTTGTATTTTCATTGATTTATTGCAGTTCGAAATGTGTTGAGTGTATTTACGTAGGAAAAAAACAACCTGATTATACAAATACATATCTTTCATTTTATTCTTGTTATTCTGAAATTCTAGCTGTTGTCAAAACCCCTTCTCCTTGCCCTGGGTGTTCATTGACACCAAGAGAGCACAACCACTGTGTTCTTCCAGCTCCTGTTCCCTAGCACAGCTCTGTAACGTAACATGACATAACCTAATAAAGCAGAATGTTGCTTGTCAAAAAGAGTATCAACTAAGAAGGCTAAGATCAGGTGTTTGGCACACATTTAGATTGCTAATATGCACTTAGGAATAAGATGACTATTTAACAGATGGTATATTTGCTAACTTCAGTGTTTCTGCAGAGATCTATAAATAAATTATCACCTAGTTCCTACATAATTCCTTTCATTCTTTGTCTGTATTTATCTCACTTGAAGAACAACGAGTTCCCTCACACTCCATTGCTCTCTCAGCTGCGAGTTTTAACAAAAAAACACATTTTTTTTTCCCCCCCAGATCTGTGCACGTTGGCAGACAGCTCTTGGTAGAGCAGGGATAATCAGTTGGATGCGATAATGAGGTCGTGGAGGCCAAGCAAAAGGCTCAGATGCACAAGTGATCCTTCCCAGGAAGGAGTGGGAATGCATGGACTCAGCTGCCTGTGGCACAGCCTCGTCTCAGGCTGGGAATGTGGCAGAGCTGAGAGAGGAGGGGCTGTGCTGACAGCACCCCAAACATATGGCACCGTGTGGAGTGCAGGGAATGGATTTCTCCAAGGGGAGCAGGAGTTCTGGAGGTGGAGGAGGCTGTCAGCTCCTCGCTGGGAATGGAGGGATGGGGAGAAGGAATGGGTCAGAGCATTGTTCACCTGGGGTAACCCAGCTTTAGCCACTGGGGTCAAGGGTGTTCTCATGGAATTACAGAAGGTTTGGGTTGCAAGGACTTTAAAGCCCATCCCATTCCATTCCTGCCACGGGCAGGGACACCTTCCACTACCCCAGGGTGCTCCAAGCCCTGTCCAGCCTGCATTTATCCTGATTTATGGCCTGAAAAATCTTCCAGGTAGATTTTAAACAGAATAAAATCAGAGGCTGAGAAAAATATCAATGTTGGATGAAGGTGATCACTTTGCTGAGCACAAACCTGCCACTGAGAGAAGCAAACCCAGGCTGGGTGAGGTGAAAAACTGCCCTCTGGAGACAGAAACAAAGTGGAAGGGATGCACAGAAATCCTTCCTGATGAAGCACTTCCATTAACTAATTAATAGGTTCAGCCATACATTATATTTTCCTTAATGTTTTAAAGCTGTTAATAATAGAGAGAATCATAAATCCCAGAGTGTTTTGGGTTGGAAGGGGCCTTAAAGCTCACCCTGTTCCACACCTTCCACAAGCTCAGGTAGCTCCAAGCAACCTCCAGTTTCTGACTGCTCATTAATGCATTTGTTCTAATTTCCCCATCACCACTGTTACCCACACATCTGAGTTTTTTTGTTTGGTTTATTTTAATATAAAACTGCCTTACAGGTGTCAGAGTAGCAGATTTAACTACACAACAGAGTGAAAGGTCAGTTTTCCTGAGATTAGGGAACTGCTTCTTAAATTTGTCAAGTAGGAACAAAAGCTGAGTCACCATCAGCAACTCATCCATTTCAACCTCCCAATCTTGTGTCTGAAATTCCTGAACCCTCTCAGGGACAGTCCATCCAAACCCATCCATTCCAAACCAGTCCATCTTAAGAAGGAGCATAGAATTCCAAGGACACCAAGGAAACTTGGGTGTTTTAATATATGAAATTGTAACAGGCAATTAGAGAAACTGCAATTTATCACCTTGCATAATTACCACAGTTCATCTGAATTAATGTGATTTCATGCTTTCTTGAACTTTTGATTTTCTTTTTTTCCTCCTCATAAATGTTTTGTCATTACATAATCCCAAATATAATGGTTGTAATTACTTGGTATTGAAATGTGCAATGAATGTTAAGGCATGAGGAGTAAGAGCTCCTTACAAATTAGCCACGCTCCTGAGGACAAATCAATACAATTCCTCACATTTCCATGTGCCTGTGTCAAATTGTGATAGATCACTTCTGTTCCTTTTTTTTATTATTAATTTTTTTCCTGTGTCTCTTATTGCCTGTGATATATTGCAATAGGAGAGGTGTTCCTGCAGTGATGCAGCACAACAGGAATTTCCTCACAGGATAATGGGGTACCAAGGACAAGCTCAGCACTTTTCCAAAGAAGCTACTGGTTATGATTTGCTGTGAGAATTTTCAGCACCTGAATTATCAACTGACCATTAATTACCTTCTTTTGCTCTGGCTGAATTAGGGGCCCCATTTGGGTCTGAATTTGATGCCTGAATCAGAGAATTTAGGTCTGTTATAACTACAAATAATAAAAACGAAGCCTATTGAATCTTTTAAATGATCTCAAATTCTGGAAGGCCACATACTTCCAGATTCTGGGTTTGTTTTTTCTTCTTTCATATAAAGGAGGTCACAAAATTTGGGCTTAGAGACTTTTTAGCTACAGGCTGTGCCTGTCCAGACTACCCCAGAGCTCTCCTGGTCATCAATCCCAGTTTTTTTGCTTCTCCTCAGTATTTTTGTACTGAATTGCCTTGTAGGAGATGAGCACCAGTCTCTTGCAGCCTGGATATTACAGGCTGTGTTATGGAAATATCCTCCTTTCTCCAAATATCTCCCAAAGGAATGGCTAATCTCCTTCCCTACAACTTCCACTGCAAAGTAAACTCTCTCTTTCAGCTTTCCAAACTGCACTAAACTTGCTGAACAAACCCTCTGACAGTTCCTTTGTCTTGATAATGCTGTCAATACAATAATCTTTTCCCGTTAGCATCTAATCTCAATTTTTTTAAATGTTCTAATTGATTTTCTATGAATTCAATGCTGAGATTAAGAGCAGTGTTATCTCTAATTAAGGTGTCTGAAAGCTGCTTAGTATTTCCCATTTCCTGCCTTTCAAATACTTGGATTTTCTCCTCAACACCTGCTGAGTTCTGCTCCATTTGTAGCACTCCGTGAGCCTTTTACACCTCAGGTCTGGAAGATTTGGAGCTGAGTCAGCCTGGACAATGCCTGAGTGTCTCCTTTCACCAGCATGGGTTAAAAATCCACTGGAATTCCCACTTTTGTTCTCATTTCCACCCTAGGGGAGCCCTACATCCCAGTGTGGGTAAAGGGAAAGCTGCCCTGTCCCCCAAAATTCCCTGATGGAGCTGCTTGTCAAAAAAAAAAAAGAGGGAAAACCACATTCAGTGGGTCCTGTCCTTCTCCAGAGCTGTGTAATCATCCAAGGACCTTCATCAGTGCTTCCTTATTTAGTTAAATTACTTTGGAGCTTCCAAGGGAAAGGACCTGTAATTTACACTTCAGGATGAACACGGCCCCGGGTCCTCAATTCACCTTAAATGATCTGAATGGCCAATCCAGGCACTCATTTTCAAGGTGGGGAACAATAATTCCTGCCTCAGTCTGATTGTCTTATTCAACTAAAGAGTGAAAATGCCCTTTACAAAGTAATATCAAGCTTCTCTAGAGGAAAAAAGTGGAAGGTCACAATTAAATTAAAGAGGGAGGGTGAGGTGAGGGGGGGTACAAAACCCTGAGCTGGCTTGATTTTTGTTCATGCACCAAGAAACCCAGAGCACAGAAACATATGCTGGGAAGCCGTAGAGCTGGTCTACATCTGGCCTTTGTTATTTTTTTCCCCTCGCTTTTACAGAGTTAGCAACATAAAATATTAAATCTCTCTTCTGAGCTGAGCACAGGACTTGCTCTGAGCAGTAAGTGTTGACACAGCCTTAGGGCTCCTGCTCCAAAGCCCATCTGCAGGCCAGAGGCACAACTGAGGAGCTGCCCCTCTCCCAGGGAGGGGCACAGAGGGAATATTTGCTTAATATTTTATATTCCTGAACGGTTTTCTCACTTGTCACGGCGCAGTTCATTTGTCACCTGTCATCACCAGAGTCACTTGGCCGTCTGCAGGAGTTTTCTCCAGATTGGAGAGCTCTTAAAGACAGATTTCTCTTCCTGGGCTGAACCTCAAGGGTCGGATTTATCCCTGCCACCACTACACTGATTCTCCTGACAGGAGACAGCCCGGCTGCTGTGGCAAATGTCCTTTTGGCAGGGGGGTTAATTCTTATCCAAACCTTCTTCTCCTTCATATTTCCCACTGCTCCCACTAAAACCTGTTTTTAACCACGTGGAGATGGGTCAGGAACTTCTCCCTTCCCTCAGACCTTGACTTTGTTGTTGGGGTCGTGGAGCTGCACCCTGGTCATGCAGCAGGGACCTCTTGCATCCCTGCCCTGGGTTCTGATGGATCCCACTTCATGCCACTAATTCTTTTTGTAATGTTTCTACCACCAAAATAATAATCAAAGCTCATAATATATACAATAAAAATGGCAAGGAATAGAGGAAAAGTGGCAAGGAATTGAGAGCTCTCACACACTGCTGACAATATCTGTGCCTATTTCAGCCCTTCCCAAATTCCTGCCCAGCCCTTTGGAGATCTTGATCCAGCACAAAATTATTTCTTGTAGAATGACCCTGAATTACCCCCAGCCCCTTCTTTACCTCCCTAATTCCAGCTGCAAAGGCCTCAAAGAATTCCTCCCAATGGGAATTCCAAGATTTACCCGAGCGATTGATGTAGGGGATTTTTGGAAGTGAATCTTGTCAGTGGGATTTCAGGTGTAGGTTACATTATTTGTTGTTGCTGTAGCATTTAGAAATGGGTATTTACAGCTCAGTGCATTCTCTGTGCCAGGTGTGGTTTTTCTGTTGAGAAAAGCAAGGCCTGTGACCTCATTCCTTCACTCCAGGAAAAGTCCAAACATTACACGCTGTTCCTTCTCCAATATCAGCTACAGAACAGGCAAGTTTATCTGGTACCTTAAAACATTACACAGGGTCAACCTTCACTGCAAAAATAACTGAGCAATTAATTTCATTATTTTTATTAGAAAAAATAGCCAATCATTTATTCCAAATAATTTAGTATTTTTTTCCCTTGCAAACCTCCACTGTAACTTCTTTCGTCGTGCCAAAAAATGAGGAATCTTATCTGAACATCATGGATATATCATTCAATAATTTATTGGAATCTACATCATCTTGTCTGTAATGAAAGGAGAGGAGATAAAAAAGCAAATCACCCAGACTGCAAACACAGACTGGTTTTATCCTTCCCAAGTATTAAATTTTATCAATCAGAATCTATCAGCTCCGGGACCTGTGGATGCTTTGTTCCCCACCATATCTCAATCACATATATTGCTTTTCCAATACATCTGGCAATGGGTTGATTTAGGATAAACACTTTTAAAGGACCTAAAGAAGAGTAAGTAATATAGAACTAAAAGATAATCTTCAAATACTTCTGTGTTCCCTATTACTACTTTATCTGCCTGGTTCACTGCCTGTAATGCTCCTTACAACCTCTCTGCAATGTAGATCTCTGTTTCACAGATAAAAAACCTCCTTTTATAAGAAAAGTCTAAGGAACTAACCTGGAATAAAGCAGCTTTAACCAAGTGCTGATAGAGCAGAGCCTTGAACACAGTGGTTAAGTACTCTGAGAGAGATGCTTAAACCGTTGAAGGGGCAGAAAAGTGGAATTTCTGATGCTCCTGGTCTGTTACAACATACAATAAACAGGGAATGTTGCTCCCATCAGCTTCAGGATGTGTTTAAGAGGGGAGAGGAGGCTGTGACAGCTCTTGCTGTCCATGGACATCATACAGGCTCTGAGAAAGGAGGGGAGAATAAAAGAGGGAATGATGGAGAAAGCAAACCCTTCCTTATGGAGACACACCCATATCTTCTGGTTTTAAGACTCCAGGCTGTTCTTTGTGTCTTCAGGAGCGTCAGGAGATTTGCATAATCCTATTCTTGTGATATCAGAGCTTTAAAATAGAAGCTCTATTATCACCCTGCCTTGTCCTGTCAGCAGGCAGGTGAAACCCTTCCAGGCTGCCTGCTTCATCACTGCTGAGTGGTGGATCCTGCTTTTCCTGGAGCCTGTGAGAGGCTCTGTGTGCACAGAATTCTGCAAAGAAACAAACACTGGGAAGCTCAGCAGGGATATGAGGAGATGAACTGAGCCTGATGAGGTCTTGCAGTGGTTTTGTTCTTGGAGTGACTAAACTGCATCCCTTTAGAGGGTTCTCTGCATGTGTTCTTCTCAAAGTGGCCTTGGAGGATGCCCAGTGCCCAATTTGGGGTGAGTAGAGCAGGATAGAGACCCCTTCTTGTTGGAACCAGCCCAGAGGAGGCCACCAAGTTGATCAGAGGGCTGGAGCCCTTCTCCTGTGAAGACAGCTGAGGGAATTGGGACTGTTATTCCTGGAAATGCCATATTCCTCACAACAGTGGTTCTCACCAGGTTTTTCCTGATTTTCTGAGGCAACTCTCTGAAGTAAAGGGGCAGAAAAAGGAAAACATGCCTGAGGCTGCTGGGTCTGTCCCATGGAGAGCCTCCATTAAGCAAAGACCTTGGTGTGGTCTCCTGCCACGGGAACTGCTGCAGAGAGAGCTGGAGCACTGGTACACAGTGTCCATAACAATCAGAAGTGATAAATGAAAGCTCTCTTTCTTTTCACTCCAAGCAGAATTTTGACAAAATACAGGGTTTGTTTCCTGCGACTCATTCTCTCAGAACCTGGCTCTCAGCTGCCCACTCCAGGGAGGGTGGCTGCTGCTGCTGCACTGATATTGGATTCTACCTGTGTTTAGAAGTCCAAAAGGCAGTTTTGAGCTGTGAGCCTGTTTGGTGACATATGGAAGAGGTGACAGCAGCACTTCCATCCTCCAGACAGGATCGATCCACAGCAAGTGCTCCCACTGCACATTGCATTTTTTCCTCACCCGCTGAAGGGAAGGTGCAGACTGGGAGGTGTTACCAGGATCACCAGGAAGGCTGTGCAGAGCTTGCAAGGGAGAATTTTATGGCTGATTCTCCACATATCTGCAGTTGAGATGGGTTTCTGCATCAGAGGAAGGTGCCCCTGCCTGTGGAAGTGGGGTTGGAATGAGAGGAGCTTTATGATCCCTCCTAAACCATTTTGGGATTATTTAGAAGGCCACCCTTCTAAAAGAGAGGGGTGGGGTCAGTGCATTACTCAGCATGTGTAGGGTAGAGGTTGGTGCTAGAATGAGGATAGACACTGAGAGAATTGGGATCGCTCAGCCTGGAGAGGAGAACCTTTGTGGTCACCTCATTGTGGCCTTCCAGAGCTTGAAGGGAGCTTTTTTTACAAGAAAAATGGAGAGAGACTTTGGAAAAGGTCCTGGAGGGACAAAACAAGGAGGAATGGCTTCAAACTGCCAGAGGACAGGGTTAGATGGGAGATTGGGAAGAAATTCCTCCCTGTGGGGGTGCGCAGCCCTGGCACAGGTGCCCAGAGCAGCTGTGGCTGCCCCTGGATCCCTGGCAGTGCCCAAGGCCAGGTTGGACATTGGGGACAGCCTGGAACAGTGGGAGGTGGCAGAGTGGAACTGGATGATCTTTAATGTCCCTTCCAACCAGGCCATTCCATAATTCTCTGTGGACAGAGGCGAGTCTATGGCTTTACCTGATATGTCCCTCAAGGAGAAAAGGCAATTTAGGAAACCAAGTCAAACTTTTGGGGATGTATTTTGTACTTTTGATGATGACCTTTTCCTGACATTGGCAAGCTGAGCTCTTCCTCCTTCCTGCTCCTCAGTTATCAGCTGGTCACCCCTGAGTGCCTGTTGGGCACTGAACTGAGCAGTTTATGCCTCCTTTTGAGAAAGACAGGCACTGCCAGAGTCCATCCCTGCAATCCAACTGCCAGGGAGCCTGATCAGTATTCCAGCCCTCATGTGCTGTGATGAATTAACAATCAGCTTAAAGACCCAGAGAGCTTTACTCCAGGTGGTAGTTACAACAGCTAGCACACCTTTTAATCAAATACAATTGTTACAGAGGGATTTCTGGACACACACAGCACCACAACACAACCCAGCCAGGAGTGTAGGTGCCATTTAGCCCTAAATTCATGCACGTCCAGACTTTGCAAATTCAGCCTATCTGATCCAAGCCTATTGATTTTTCCATTTTCTGTTTCAAAGCATACACTGCCAGTGAAAAGGGTTATGACATCCTGAGGCTGCTGGATTGCTTTGTGATGTTTCTGTAATTTGTGTGCACTCGAAGGTAAATAACACGATGAAGTAATCAGATGAAAAGTGGGTTTTCATGCTGGCTGAGCAGCTCCCAGCCAGCCCCTCCAACAGGCCTCTGCTAAAGCTCAGCCTGTCACCACCCAGCAAACACTAAATGGCTTTGATTTGGTTTAATATATTCCTCCCTGAAATGGTTAAATTCTAATGATGGGCTGTTATTTTTTGTGTTTCACAATGGCAGAAACTCAGTCCAGGAGGAATTATCGCCTCTAATTTTGTTATTTCAGCAAAACTGTGTCTTCTGTCTCTGACATAAAGCACCTGGAAGCTCTTGGGAGCTGCAGATTTCATTCCAAGTGCCCCAGCACTGTCACTCTCAGCCATACTGCTGTGAGCGCATCAGCACTGCCCAAGAGCAGGGAGGGTGGCAGTGCTGGAAAAATGCTCCTGGAAATAAGCACCAAGCAAAACCCTTGAGCACCACTTTGAAAATCAGGAGAATGTGGCTGGAGCCCAAAAACTCCGAGGAGGAATCTTTCCTGGGTCTGCAGCATTGTGGAGAACTTTAAAATATGGGGCCTAATGGCTCCATTGTGTGCCTTTCTGTATGGTTCAGGGCAAGGTGACCAATTCTAGGCATGAAATTAGATTGTTGCCATTGTTTCTCAGAATTTCAAGTCTGAGAATGCTGCAATCATCATGGCTTTTTTTCATCAAGGGTAGTATAATTTGACTGAGAATCTAATTTGATATCCCTAAGCAACAAGATGCTCTCAATTAATACTGAATTTTCTGAGTTTACACCCTGAATAATTATAAATTAGGTTTCCATTTAATTATTTTTCATTGTGGAGTCCTTTTTTATTCTAGTTTGTGTCATTGTACTTCTTATTTTTCCTGCATATCCCTTAATGCCTCTGTTAAAGATGTTTTTGAGAGCTAAAAGAACAAGTAACAGGCCTGGACAGGCTGTTTCATGCAGCCTGTTATGGGGATTTCCCTCAAGACCAGTTGTTTGCACACAGTTATTTTTGCTTAAAACTGAGGAAATAATTAAAGCAAATCCCCTGTGTGCCTTGGGAGAAAGTTCTGGTTGAAGCCATACTGAAGCAGTTTTCCCTAACAGGTTTTTTGTTTATCTTTTTTTTTGAGCCATGAAATGCCTTAAACAAAAATGCCTTAGGAAAAATTTCATCACTGAAAGAGTGGCCAAGGTTTGGAACTGGCTGCTCATGGAAGTGGTGGAGTCCCCATCCTTGGAAGTGTTCAAAAAATGAATAGATGCTGCATTTTGTGATGTGGCTCATGAGCAGGGGGAGATTGGGCAAAGGCTGGGCCTGATGATCTCAAAGGTCTTTTCCAACCCTGCTAGTTCTGTGATTTTGTGATTCTATGATTCAAGATGGAAAAGACCTCCAGCCCATGACCTAACACCACCTTATGAGCCACATCATGGCACTGAGTGCCTCATCCAGTCTTTTTTTAAACCCCTCCTGGGACTGGGAGCCCATTCCAATGCCCAACCACTCCATCTGTGAAGAACTTTTTCCCAATGTTCAGCCTAAACTTCCCCTGGTGCAGCTTAAGACTGTGTCCTCTACTGGTTCTGTTTCTCAGTTTTGCAGAAGATGAAGGAAAAGCTCCCATGTCCTCATCTCTTCCCTCCAGCTGACTCGGGCCTACTCCCAAGATGAACTTCCCAAGCCTTTGGCTTCCCTTTAGGCTGGCCTAAAATGTTCCAGGTGACCTTGAGCTGATGTCAGCAGTGACCTGGAAGGGGAAAATCCCTGTGGAAGGCAGGCCATGACTCCAGGCTCCATCCTGGACAAGGACCCAGCTCCCGTGTTTGGCTTTGCCTCTCACAAACCGAGCCTCGACACCAAAGCTTTTCAACAACTTCCACCTCAACAACTCCAACTCCTTCAAAACACACGTGGGCTGCTCCAAATGTACTGCTGGCAGGGGAGCAGGAGACATGCAGGGTTTATAGGGAGCTTTCAGGTTTATTTATGCCAAAACAAGCCTTGTGCAGGAAGCGGGGATGCCAAGGGCCTGCCATCCTTGCATCCCGCTAATGCATTTACCCGCTCCCTCTCCCTGACGCTGTCTCTCATTTTCAGCTTGTAGCTTTAATAATCTATGCCACTGCCTTCTGTACAATATTCCTCCTGCAGCTTTCCTTTGACAGCTCTGGTTTTAATAGAGGATAAGCACCAAACTCCAGCTGAATCTGAAGACATATTTCTAATCTCGTCCCGCGTTTATTTTGCTTCTCGGAGAAACTTCCCGTCTTGAGCAGAGGAAAAAAGTATTTTTCATGTATTAAGTTGACATGTTGAATAGGTTTCTGGAGGTATCATTAATTCAAACTCCAACTCAGAGTTAGTTACCTTGTAGTAAAGAGACAAATACACATAAACCCCTGGTACTTGGATAATAGGTTTGATTCAATTCTTTATCGGGGAGATTGCAATAATATGCCAAGCATTCCAATCCGGTGAAGAATCCCATTTTGTGAGGTGTTGAATGAAAGTGTCATAACAGCAATGTGCCTGCCTGCCTGGATTATAAGATATAGCCTGAAGTATTGGTTGAAACAAAGAATTAAATTGGATGGCAACATGAGAATAAAACAAGGAAATGTTGGCTGTGAAATAAGTGTTTCAGGGTAATTTGTTCTGCTATTCTCATCAGGTCATTATGACGTTTTCCATGTACTGTGGGGTTTTTTCCCCTATTGTAAGACAACTTAAAACTCCCAGTTCTGCAGTGATGCTGCTAAATTGAAGCATTTTCCTGTAAATTTCTGCTTGTCAGTGTAAATAACAGCCTTTGATTTGTCTGTCCTCTCTCTTCTCCATGGGGAAGGATGTAAATATCTGTCACCACTACTGGAAAAGTAGTGTAGTGCTTGATTATGGGATAAATTTAGCATTCTGTGGTGCTGTTAGAGCTGGAGGACTGGAGCAGACTGAGCTGGGGGCAAAGCACACCCAGCTCTGGGATCTGCTCCCTGCAGGAACTTTGGGCAGTCTTTGGGTGGGGATATAAAGCTTAAATAAAGGAATTGCTTGATATAAAATGCTAAATAATCACCAGACCCTTCTTTGTCATGGATATTCCTGGTTTCACTTTCTCTCCCCTGCTTTTTTTAAAAATTTTTTTAAAACTTGTTTGTGCCTTCATTTAAGGATATTCCCTTTCCTTAGGTCTTTTCCCAGCACCCTCCCTGGCCTGCCTTGGTTCTTTGGGGATTACAGACTCCATGGACAATTTTGAGGTGGCTGTCTAGTCTTGCTCCTTTCTAAAATGGAATTTGCTCTGTCACTGAACAACTTTCACCTCCAAATCTCAAAAAAATTTCCCACGTAGGAAGTCTAGCTTAAAAAAAAATGTTTCAGCAGAAAAAGCGGTAAAATAATGAATCAATTTTTTATTCTTTTTACATTTGACCAGCTCTTAGAAATCAAAGCTGTTTGAGGAATTCAGGGTAAAACATTATTAAGTGAGGTACCAGTGATACACCTTTTGATCAGCTCTGCTGAAAGAGGCTCTGTGAACCAGCCTGACCTCTGATGTCTCCTTTGTGTAACCCCTGTGACACCAGGTTTGCTATGAGAAATGGAACAAGATTAATAATTAATCCGTTTGCTGGTGTCTGAAATAGTGACACAAGGTTGGCTTTAGTCACATGTTTTATTAATGAGCTTTGAAAACAATTGCTTGCTCCCAGCAACAGACTGCTCTGAGCTTTAGACTGCAAAAAACAAAACAAAACAAAAAAAAGGGGCTGGAGGGAATATCTGGAGTTTTTTTGGTTGTCACTGTTGTTCCCCCCCTCCCCAGGGCATTCACAGAACTCGGTCACTGCATCCAAATCTTGTGAAAAAAGGTTGTGAAGTTGTGAAGAAGTGAAAGGGGAGCAAAGATTAAATAAATTTTAAATCATCTCAAGCCAGACGACATACTCGACCTGAGGGAGGTGAAATATGAAATATTTCAGAGAGTAGCTCACACTTTTACACACTGTGTAAGGAAAAAAAGTGTTTCTTTGGTAATGTAAAAAAAAATATAAAAAATCATTGTGCCAATTAGGGGAACAATGTTTCTGTGTCTCAATTAGACCTCATTAGCTACAGAAAACTCAAAGCCCAACTTTTTGCAACAATTCCCTCCCCTCCCCAGGCTGCAGCTACCTGTGGGATAACAACAAAACCTCTGTCCTAAAAAGTGAGAACACCTTTATTAAGTGAAGATAATTGTGCTCATCTTCCTTGACCTTTCCATTTCCTGATTTTTATTCTGGCTCCCGAGGGCAGCAGCCATCAGATGCCTGGTTTTGTTATTAATATTTACTAGGAACATTTTGGTTTCTTTAGGAATAAGCAGTGCTGAAGGAAGTCAAACCTTTCAGACAGAATCCCCAATGATCCTTTAATTACCCAATAAATTACAGTCCATGTGCAGAATTATTAGGAAAATAATGCTCTAATAAATATGATCTTCCCAACTTACATGCAAATTGAAGCTTTGCCTTCCTGCTCAGAATTGTTCCAAATGAATTTGTGGCCAAACACTGGTATGTTCCAATATCCTGATTTTTATGTGGGTTATTGATTGCCAAGCTGCCTCCAACCAACCTGTAGTGATAACTCATGGTAAGATCAATATCTGTGCCATTTTGCTTCCACCTTTGAGGGGAAAAAAATCAAATTATGCTTATAATTTACAGAGCCTATTCATATTTATCTTAAATAGTGTGCTGTAGCATACCTGTAATGATAAAAATGTAGTTAAATATCACAAAATTAGATCATTTTTCACACACGAATGCTTCTTACATCAATCTTAATGATAGCAATAATGGTATTCTTTGGAAAATCTTTACTTTAGTCACCAGTTGTTCACCCAAATGTCTGCAAAAAGTAATTATAACTTATTCACACAAAGTTATCCATTCAGGCAGGAGGGGGCTTTACACCTTGTCTACAACTACATTATTTTTTATCATATGAGTGGTGCCTGAACATGCTTTACAGTCCTTGCAAATGATTAATCATGAATTTGGCAACAGAAATGCTTTGGAGATGTAGATCAGGAAGGATTGCACTTGAGAGGGCAGAACAAAAGCTGAGAGGGAAGTTTTTATACAGCAAGTCTGGGACTGATCATTTAATGATGAGAACACTGCTATTTTAAATCCTGATTTGTCCCTGTTAGTCCACTAAGCAGAAAATGGATTGTGTCTGCAACATTAGCCAGCTGTTTACAGATGTCAGAATACAATTTCTCTTTCAAAGAAAATAACTATTATGTGTTTCAGGAAGGGAATTCTTGTGGCTTTGCCATTAGTCATGTTAGGGTTGAATTTTCCTTGCTCACCTGAGGGCCAAAGGAAGGATAAAGGACTCAGCCACTGGGGCCTGCAAGTTTTGGGTTTGTTAATGCCAATTTTTAGGTGGTCAGCAATCCCAAAAGTGCACAAGCAGCTATTTACTTCTCCTGATTTTATATCAGAGCCACCTCCTCAGCCTTCATAATTTCTGATAAATTTATTTGTTAATTTGATTTTTACCCAATTTCATCCTTTGATCTCTGGCTGTGATTCCAAACCCTCCATTGGATGGAAGGTTCATACAGAAATTGCCAATGCCTCACTTTGGGCCCCTGGAAATTCCCAAACCAAGGACAATCATCTCCTTGTCAATTATCTGAAGGATCACAACATAAAAATGATCCATTTATGCTTATTACCAGAGCTCCTGAGAGTGAGGGCAGTTCTGTTTGAAAGATAATGACAGATTAAATATGAAATCAGTGGAATTCTGTGAGCAGACACTAATAACATGAAATAATTTCTTGGAGTTGCTGTCTCCCCTTTTCATGGATGCATCCACACTGAAAAATTTGGGTGCAACACTCAACTCTCAGGAATTCCTCCCACAAATTCCAGCTCATTTTTGGTGTTCCTGCACCTCTCCTGGATTCCTTTTTTGATATTTGCTTTAGCTGGCCCAGGTTTTGCTGTCATTTTAGGGTATTAGAGATTGTATTTTGCCACATTTCAGGATTTCCACATGCTCCGAATTGTCTGAAGCTTTCCCTTCTCTAATCTAAGAAATTCTGGTATTTAATTTGCCAGTTCTCTTTCATTTCAGAATCAATCACTGAAATAACTGCTGTCATCATTGCAAGGCTCCCAATTAAGACCTATAATTGTTTTTCCAAACAAATGCAAAGACGTTGGCTTAGTTGCTGCAAATGAATTCTTCACAGTATCCCCATAATCATTCTAATCACCATGGTACAATGATTATTAAACTTTGCATATAGATCAGGGGTTCAGCTCCTGGTGTGGGCTTTTTTCCCTAATTAATGTGTTTACATCACTGGAGGAAGCGAATTAATGAATTCATGTGGTAGACAATGATTTAATGACTTTGTGTGCTCTGCACTGTATTAAATCACAGAAATCTGGGTAATTATTTTAGGGAATTTTTAACATAAGCCCCTTAAGGCAGAGATCATCTATGTATTTTTCTGAATTTTTTTCATGCAACCATTTGAAAATATTTTTCCTCGGTTATAGGAAATACATCCTGGATTGTTTTTCTTTCACCAATTGTTCCAAAACCTAAACTTTAAAAAATTTCCTATATTCTGATGGGGAATTGATCCATTCCCTAGGTGCCCAAGGACTGTGAGTGGTTATATGCTCACACAATTTAATAAATTATCTTTTCAGCATGCTGCTATAACAAAAATATCAATATTTTTATGACTTCATTGTGTTCCATATTTCTTAGATTATTTGCATTCAAATGGAAATGTCCTGCCTAGCCACCTGAGGCTTTCTTGTAATTGGGAAAAGGATTTGCAAAACACCCCCCTTCATGTACAGCATTTCCAGTGAGGAGGAAAATGGGAAGTTGAAAAAAAACTCTTGCCTGTGAACAAGGCAGCAGAGGGTGAAGGAGTTTTTAATCCCACCCCAATTTAGAGGCAGAATCTGCACTAAACCAGGGAAGAACATTCCAGGGAACAAGGACATGAGAGCAGGGCTGCAAGTTGTTTGCCAAGGGTGGATTTTTGGGATTACTGGGAATCCTTTTCCAGCTTGATGCAATGATTATGAACATATTTGATGCCATTTGCCATTCCTGTAGACTTTGTGCCCTGTTCCCTCCCTCTCATTTGTGTGCTCCAGTTATCCTCATGCTGCTTGGATTTGGATTGGATTGGAATCTCTTTATCTCCTGTTAGTGCAGCATTCTGTGTTGGGCTGAAATATTAAAATGTTGTTCTACTGAATGCTGCTTATTCTGCCCTTGGATTTATTTATTTATTGGTTCCATTGACTCCTCTCTGAGAAGATTATTGGGGGGAAAACACCCTCAATTTCCAACTTGCATGAAAATGCAGGAGTGTGGGATTGCTCTGGATATTCAATGGAAGAGCAGGAGAAGAAAGCACCTAAAAACAAACAAAAAAAGTCAAAATACTGCTGGAAACACTGCAGGCTGTTCATAGAAAGGCTGGTAAAAAATATGCAAAATTCATTGAGTTAGTTGGTGATAAAGCCTCTGGTGACTAATACCAAAAAACCTTAATTGCCAAAAATGATAAATCTAATTCTAAAAGTTGTGTTTATTTACCACCAACATTACACCAGGAAACACCTGGAATAATGTACCTGATATTATAGACAATTCTGACTTTATAAAAAATAAAATTATATTTATCAGAACATTTATATGGATCTGTTAATGGTTCCAGAGATGCTTCCATCCATATTTTTGTTTCCAGGGCAATCTGTGTTCTCTGGTAGGGAAGGGAAAGCTGTGTCTCATTTTTATTACTCAGCCCTTCCACCTACAGTCCTACACAATTCTTGCACTGTGCTTCTCAGACACGCAATATTTTGAGGAGGAGTTGCAAAAAAATTATCACTACATTTGACAAGTCTATAAGAATAAAAGAGTACCTAGTAAAATAAAACTTTTAGGAAATGCTAAGCAGTTTTTATTTCAAGA
>WEIU01009276.1:206488-251817 GCA_013389925.1 Aegithalos caudatus | reverse complement strand
TTGTTGTTGTTGTTGTTTTTGTTTTGTTTTGGTTTTTTTTGGTGTGTGTGTGTGTGTGTGTGTTTTTTGTTCATTTTTTTGGTGTTTTTTTTTTTCTGCCAAGAAACCAGAGGAAAAACCACAGATTTTTGAGTGAGATCCTGGCAACAAAATTTCCCCAGGAATGTCAAACAGGCGTGAACGCCGTGAATTCCAAGAAGTTTTCAATGTTAATTCCTGCTCAAGCAAACACACAGACATAAACAGCAATCAATAGGTGCTAAATGAAAAAGAAGTAACAAATCAATAACCCCAGACGTTTCTATTTTCCAACTTCTGCAAACCA
Organism: Aegithalos caudatus; assembly: GCA_013389925.1. Taxonomy (NCBI): domain Eukaryota; kingdom Metazoa; phylum Chordata; class Aves; order Passeriformes; family Aegithalidae; genus Aegithalos; species Aegithalos caudatus. Next base: position 251,492 of record WEIU01009276.1, on the reverse strand, counting down.
AGGGAGGGATGACCAGCCTGAGATTGCCTGAATGTCCCAGGCATTGTTGTAGCACTTAAAAGTTTTTGGGCAAGGTCTTCACCCGTGTCAGGGTGTGCAGAGCTGCTGGGTGGGAATATTGAACAGCAGGGGAGTTTGGGCTGGGTTTTCATGTCAAAATAAATGAGAGTTAATTTTTTTTTTTTTAATTTCCATGGTCTGATTTCTGGAGAAAAAGCTATTATTTTTGGAGAAAAAACTATTATTTTTTCTCATTTCTGCTAGTGGAAAATTAGACTTCAGCTGGGTTTCTCTCTATCCACAAGCGAATGTAAATGATCCTTGAGGTCACTTCCAACCCTTCCAAGCCAAACTCTTCAGTGATTCCATAATTTTATGGCCATCATTCACTCCATAATAATATCTAAGGTTTCAAGTGTCATATCTTTAATTGGGGCATTGTGGAGATAAGAAGGGAATGGACTTAACCCTTAAACTCCCAAAAAAATCCATATTGGTAACTCTCAAATCCCCATTTCAAAATTCAGCTTCTGTGGGCAACTTCTTCCAGGGCCTCGACCCTTTTTAGGGAACAATTTATCTCTAAAATCTGATTTAAACCTACTCTTTGTTCAAGCAATTGCTTAAAGCCAGCAATTTTCCTTGAAAATTTTGTGCCTCAATAAACTGTTTCAGTAATATATTATTGTGCTTTCTTAAGTTTAATTTCTTTATACTTAAATTGGCCATTGTTGACAGTAGAAAATGCTCAAAATATTTGAAGTGCTTAATCACCTGCTAATTTCAACTTCTTGGCAGTGATAGTAAAGTAAAATTGAATTGTCTTTGAAGTTGTTGCAACAAAAAAAAAGTGAAGAAAAAAAATTAATGACTTCTAAAGTACCAGGATGTTATTTTACAAAGTTAATGAGCCTTTTGTGCTGGTAGATGAAATGGTTTGATATGAAACAGGAAAAAATCATGTTAAATTTAAATAAAAGGGAAAAATAGAATATAAAGCAACTAATTGAAAAGATTGGGAAGCAATAATTATCTAAACCAGAATAAAGGTAGACAAGGTCTTTCAGACTAGAGAATTTAGAGACTAGAACCATATAGAAGACATGAAACTCTGGTGAATTCACACCCATGAGTTCCAGCATCTCCAGAAACCATAAATAACATTTTCCTGACAATGAAATCAATGCAGGCTCCAATCTCAAAGTGCACCCTCAAAGCAGCACCTGAACTCTCCCCTCTTGTCCACCACACGTCCCTGCACTCAGGGGAATTCCAAAAAAAAAGGGTTTTTCTGGGAGATGAAGCCCAATGAGGGAGTTTCTGTGGGGATCTAGTCCGTGGTAGGGAGTTTTGAACACAATTCCCTGACTCCAGGTTTGGGGAGGTGTGGGGTCCTTGGGAAAAAACAAAAGTGGCACTGGTGTCAGAGCTTTGCCCTGAGTGGGTTTGTGTCTGTCTGGTGGAAAGCTTCAAACCCCCTCACACTCCCCAAATGTAATAAATAATGTAATAGTAATGTAATAAATGTAATAGAGCATCTTCAGGGCATGAGGTTCCCTTTTTTCCTGGCTTGGTTGCACCAGGAGATGATTGTTGTTCACTGATGTTGGGGAATGAGCTGATCCCCCTGGCACCCCACAGCATGGAAACAAAAGTTCTTCAAATCCCACTGCTCCCTCACCTGGGAAGGCCATTGCATCTCCTGCCACAGCCTTGCAAGTCATTTTAAGTAAGAAATCCAGATTTTATTTCCCAAAACCATGGAAACCTCCATGCTGTCTAAGGGACACCTAATTATTACCAGGGTCTGACTCATCAGCAGATCTCCAAATGCCTCTGGTTGTTCAGGGAAGCCTTAACATTTCCAGGCTGGACTAGTTCATCTCCACATTTTGCTGTTAGAAATAGCAAAGATGTCACTTGTCTCAAAATATATGGTCTGCTGTTCCATCCCTAAAGGTGCTGTTATGCCAACAATAAATCTGCGAGACACTGCAGGCAGAGTGTGGGATGTGATGTATTCAATATTCATCCTGCTGTGACCCAGAGGAGGATCAGGACACTTTGCATCAGGAAATGTCTCTCTCTAATTTAACAGCTTCAAAATGATGGGCCAAAAATCCAGCCTGGGAGGTTGTGGCTGCGTCTTCGATGGATTTGGAGGCAAGAAGCCAAAGGGCTGTGTGAAAATACAGCTGATGCCTCATTTCCAAAATGCAGGTCAGACTGGATTGGGATATTTCTGCTGTGCACAGCCTGATAGAATTCACTGCCATTCTGCTTTTTTCTTGTCTTTAATCCTGGAAATCCCCTTTGCTTCCACATTGGGGCCAAGCCCATCAGCAGAACAAAGGAGAGTCACAAAGGCCTCCTCTCCTTGCATGGGTTTATTTGAGGGGAAGAAGGAATTCCACCAGGAATCAGGTCAAAGAGGAGCCACTTCCCTCTAGGAACAGGAGGAGCACAGGAAATTTGGATCAGCTGTCCAGGAGGAAGACAAACCCTTGAGATAATCAGAAGGTAATTCCTTGTTGAGAGAGGAAAGAATGGAGGGACCAGAGAGGGAGAGATGAGGAAATTTCCTCCAGCCTGGTGGAGAACCTGACCTGGCACCCACACCCAAAGAACAGCCTGAGCTGCAGCTGATGGATGCTTAGGACAGAAATATGATATTAGACATGAAAATAAAAATTTCCCTCATTAAGATATTCTTGGCAAACTGCCTTCCACAACAAATCCAGAGGAAGCAGCACAATCCAGGAGCAGCCATAGGAGGAAAACGTGAGGGAGTTTTGTTGTGAATAGACAATTATTTTATTTTATTGAGCACTTTGGACAGGTCTGTTCATTTCAACTTCCCCAAATCCTGTGTACATCTTTAATCTAGAAAGTGAAGGCTCTTTCTTTACATATTCATATCAAATAATGTTTAAATTCCAACGATGTCAGGAGATGGTTGTTGTACATCCCTATAGCAAGTACACAGAATTTAAAGTAATGATCTCTGAGTTTATCTTCATCACCCTTCTTGCCTCTGGTGCTCTGCTTAGATCAGATTATCTCATTTAAATAGCAATGGGTTATGAAAAAAAAAAATCTAATCTCACTGTGTCACTGTGCATGCATTACTTTATTTTATTTTGTCCCCTAAGGCACTGCAAGAAAACCCTAAAGACCCTCGTTGAGACACATAAAAAAGCTCTGCTGGAAAATAGGAGTTGGAGGGAACATTATTCTTTCCACAATTTTTGCCTATAAAAAGAGAATATAGAGGTCAGTTTGATTTTTGAGTAATTGAATTGCCATTTGGGGGGGTAATAATATCCAGCTCCTCTGCACAGCACACTTAATCCTGAGATTTAAAATTAATTTATGGGTCAAAATCATTTTCACTCTACATGTCAGGCAGAAGTGAGGTAGAAACAAGGAGGGAATGAGTGCCCAGTGCCATCCAACCCCTGAATTCCCCTTCCCTCTCCAGCCCACAGAACTGCTCTGCTCAGCACCAGGGCTGGTTCCTCATCCTCACACTCATTTCTATTATCCCTAAATTGATGTGAACCTTCCATGTGATAAATCAGAGAAGTTTTGCCCTAAGTGCAGTTTGACTGTTACCATCAGGAATATTTCAGAATGTCATGGAGTGAAAATCAGCAGAGCTCTGCTGAAATCAATGGAGTTAATTTATACCCAGGCATAAATTAACTTATCCCAGTGAAGTCAGTGGGAGCTTTTGCTGTTCCTTTAATTAAGGAACAGGACAAAAGTGCCGTTGTGAGCTGCTCCTGGTGCTTGGGAATATGGAACATTTACATTTTTAGCTATTTTTAAGTCTTTAAAAGCTGAACATGTTCATCTAGAAGTGAGCTCCCAGTACCTTTTAACTCAGGTTTAAAGCCCAGCATTGGGCTTGTTAAAGATCTTCCTCTGGCAAGAACGATGAGGATGACAAAAAGTTTCAAAAAATGAAATCCTGGGGGGAAAATAATGAAAAAATAATAAAAAGGGAAAGAAAAGTTTCTTTTTGGAGATAAGAATATCTTGTCCCTCACACAGCTGTCCTGCTCCTCCAGTCATTCAGATTCCAGGGGCACCATCTATTTCCCAAGAAATCAAGGAATTACAGGGAATCCTGTGCTCTGGAACACTGGGACAAGTGTTTTATTCAGAGTAGTAAGGAAGGGAATGATCTGTGAGAGGAACCCAAGAGGGATGAGTGGGGCAGTGGGGAATTAAAGGGAAAATTTGGCTCCTAAACAGGTGGTTCTTGAGATTAGTTCAGCAAAGCTGGCCTTGAACTGCTCACTTGGAATATTTTATATATCACAGTATTTTATGTATTCCAAGGTTTTTAGTCCTTAACACGCTGGTTGTTTGTTACTGAAATAGCAACTTTGTATTGATTTAACAGAAAGTCTGATCCTGAGATTTACATTTTTTTTTATCCTGAGGTTTACATTTCACGTTCAGATAAAACAGCATCGAGTTCCATTTAAATTGTATTTTAAAATGCTACTGAAGTCTGCCCTCTGCTCTGTTTCTTCACTTCAAACAGCTGCTGACTCATGCACTACATAATTAATTTAAGTATCATTTGAGGTTACTTTAATACAATTTCCTTGTAAGTACATGAGTAATATCCTGGCTATTTAGAGTTCAATACATTAATTGGAGACAAAAGTCAGTTGTCATGGTTTCTATCACAGCCAATTGTGAAGGGTCAGTCCATCCCCAAATTCATTATAACCTCAAAGAGTTCAGCTCCCATTCAGTGCCTGTTTGGAGATGAGGCTGTAATGAGCCACATGAGTTAATCCATTTTTATGGCTTTATGAAGCAGGGTTGTCAAGTTATATGCTTTTAATTAGAAGAAAGGTTCAGAGAAGGAATGAACTCAGAATACCAAACCCTCACTGTGAGCAATGCCCAGCCAGGCAGAAAAGAACATTTTACCTCACAATATGTTACAAACTGTTGATATTTTAATTAAGCACAAGGGATATTCAAGAAGGAGAAGGGGGGGATGCATTCCTGCTTCCTCCAACCACACTTTGTCCTCTGATCCCAGCCTGAGGAGTGTCAGGATGCCCAGGGGAGGATGAGGGTCCATCAGCACTCCAGCAGGAGGCAAAGGAGGAATGTTTGCATCTGCTTTGGGTTTTAACCAAGATTTTCTCTCCATTTTGTGTATTTATATTGGTAGTCCTTATGATTCTCTCTCATTTTTGGACTTCATAAATAAATACTTTAATTTGCCTTTTGGTTAACTGTGATTTAAAGATGCTTCACTCATATGGAAGCACTCGAAGGGTGTGATATGAAAAGTGGAATCAAAACCTTTCATTCAGTGCTCCCAGACTGGTCTGGTTTTCAATCCAGCTTCATTTGCTGATATTGTGGCCAAGAAATGTTTTCATGATGTTGTCACCCAAGTAACAATCGTTTTTCTTTCTCACTGTTACAGCTTAGACTATTTTTTAAAGCTATTACCTGGATTCCAGCTTTCTTATGATCTTGAAATGTCTTTTCCTGGTTCAAAGGCAGCACCTGGAGTTGTTTAAAATTAAATTGTGTCCTAATGAAAAGCTCCTTAGTCACTTGTTCATACAAAAAAGGGCTGTTAATTTTGGTAATTGCTTCTCCCTTCTCCAAGAATTATGACACTGATAGAGATTTATCAATCACAAACACTAATAGTGGAACATTTTACCTGTGCTGCAGCTCATGAATGGCAGCAGACTTATTAGTTTCCATAGCAACACCATCTCCACTTTCCAAGGTCAAAAATTCCTCCCATCCAATCAGTGGAAGAAAGCAAAGTGTGTCTTCCTGTGACTACCTGGATATTCTGCAAAAACAGGAAGAGATATTGGGCAATTAAAGCACAGACTCCCAGCAAATACCCCAAATTTCCCCAGGTACAATCACATTCTACTGCATCATTTGGAGACTCAGGCACTACCAATGCAATAGGATAGGATCATCCTGGTGTAAAAATAATTCCAAAAGGACACAAAGATGGAATGGGAATCATAGGAAATGTTGGGGGTCCTCCCATCCAGTCCATGTGGCACAGAGATCTCTTGGATGGGAGGGAGTTTCTCCAAGCAGGAAAGAAAAATCTGCCTGTGGTCCCTCTGTCACACAGTGCTGGGGTGGAAGAAAAAGTGTATGGAAAAATGGGCTTTTCCCAACTCCTAAATGTCCATCAAACATTAAGACATTCCTTGTTCCATCAAAGGGAGCCCCTCTGGAGCCAGGCTGGGAGAGCTGGGAATGTTCCCCTGGAGAGGAGAAGCTCCAGGGAGAGCTCAGAGCCCCTGGCAGGGCCTGGAGGGGCTCCAGGAGAGCTGGAGAGGGACTGGGGACAAGGGATGGAGGGGCAGGACACAGGGAATGGCTTCCACTGCCAGAGGGCAGGGATGGGTGGGAGATTGGGATGGAATGAGGGTGGTGATGGACTGGGATGGAATTCCCAGAGCAGCTGTGGCTGCCCCTGGATCCCTGGCAGTGCCCAAGGCCAGGTTGGACACTGGGGACAGCCTGGGACAGTGGGAGGTGTCCCTGCCATGGTAGGAGGTGTCACTGGATCTTTAAGGTCCCTCCCAACCCAAACCAGTCTGGGATTCCAGGATCCCCCAGTCTGGCTCTGATCCAGCCAGGATCCTTTGCTGAACGTGCTGCAACGTGAGCAGGTCCTGATGCAAAATGATTGTTCTGCCACAGGAGGGGAAGGGATCACAGTGTCACACACACCCCATGGAAAAAGGAAAAAAAACCACCTTTTCTCTGTGATGTTTTATCCCTCACAAATGAACCACCCCCCCATCAGGATTTACATAACAATTTCCTCTAATTTCCTCTGACATTTCACTCAACAGACATGAATTAAGCCAGGAAAAAGTATCTGTTTGGCCTCTGCTCCCAAAGGGCAAATAAGAGATTTACTGGTGGGGATCAGTTCCTAAAGCAGCTGAAACCAGAAATCACTTAATAAAATGAGTTTACAGAATTGTAAAATCGTTCCAAACCTTTTAAGTGTTGAAAATTTTCCACTGAGAAATCACAATTATGAGCCACACTTATGGATCCATATTCTCTTCTCACTTGTCTCATTTTTCACAGCAGTGTGAAAAGATCTCATCCAGGGTTGCCCTGGAACTTATTGCTGATAGGAATGAGAGATGTTTTTAGAAAATTAAGAAACCCAAATCTTCTGGAAGCCATCCTACTTCCCTAAGAGATTTAATTTTGTTAATATTTTCTATGAACTTCACCTAAAAAATTGCAGGTGGTCTCTCAAAAACCCTGCAATTTTAGGAATGATCAAAACTTGACAACCTTCTAAGTTTTGGGGAAAAAAAAGGATGGAAAAACCCAGAGTTCCTTTTAGCCTTTCATGATGTCCTACTTTGCACACAGCTGTGATCTACTGAAGAACATTTGCAAAATTTATAAGTATTTGAAAAGAAAAGGATTAAAAAGTGCTAAATTATAATTCTGTCGAAGTAGAAACAGAGAAGGATGAGCTGGGTTGTACCTTTTTATATCCACCCTGCCCCAAGCAGCAGTAACTGCTCCTAAATACCCTCACTCAATATTTCCTTTATTTTTTAATACTTTTGGGTGCTTTTTTAGAACGCTTGCCTTCAGTTCAGGTTCCACTCCAACCCCTCCTTTAAACCACCTGTCAATACTGAAGGCAGGCATTGATTATTTCTGCTTCAGTGGAAAACCTGGTGCTTTTCCTTATTGAATCACATCATATTTATTTCACACCCTTTCTCCTGCTTGTCAATATTTGTCTCGAAGCTCGTGTACATATCTGTGATATCCGAGACAAAAAAAAACTTTAAATTTGTTTTCCCTTGTCCTTCCTGAACAGATTGTACCCCTTCAGATCAAAAAATGTCAGTTAGGATTTTAATTAATTACTTAGATCTCACAGTGCTCCATTTTCCTGTGGCTGTTTTCTTGGATGGGGAGCACTTCCCAGTGCTGGTCCCACTCAGCTCCTTTTCCTCAAGATCTCTCAAATATATCCAATATATCAAAGAAGTTTCTGGTCCTTGCACATTGGGTGTGTGAGTCATTCAGTGCAGAAATCCCTTCTAAAGGTGCAAGGGTTTACCAAAGGAAATTGGGAATGGACTTAGACCATCCAGAGTTACATGCTTCCTGATATTCCAAACAAAAAATATTCCAAACCAAAAAATACCCAATAAAAGCTAAATAACTGGACAGACCCTGCTTTTTCCAAGAGGACAGATCGTGGGTTTTTGGTTTTTTTTTGCAAGGAAATATCCTTTAGAAGGCCTCCCTGCTTTCTATTTTCCCCTTGTTGGGTTCTGGACAAGTGTTTTGGAACCCTGAAAAGAGAACCTGCAGCTGCCAATATCCAGAATATACAACCCAGACTCTTTGTATTCACACAAGTTATTGATCAGTGCTCAGAACTGTAATTCTTCTGCTCCCAGGACTGCAAATTATGGGGCATTACTGTAAATATACACACACACACACACACATATTTCCTTTAAGTTACCCAACTGTTTTACTCCCTTCCCTTTGACAAACACAAGGACCAAACTGGCGAGCAGACACTTAATAATTTTTACAACATCTTTCCAACAGCAGCTTCCATGGGATTATTTACTGTCAAACTAAATCAAGAATAAATGAAAAAACTGAAATATTTATAGCACAAGAAAAATCTGGTTCAGACCAGAAATCCCAGACTGGTGTTAAATCAAGAAATGTAACAAGATAAATTCTGCCATCATACCCTTTGTTTTCTGGATGTGCTGCTATCACTTATTCTAATTGTTATGCCACAGTTTGAGCAGAGAGATGGATGGAAAACAAAATATGTTAAATATGATCATGGGGGAAACATTACATTTCCCCCTAAAAATCCTGATTCTGTGTCCATTTGTCAGCAGGGTGTAATTTATACAAATATGTTTGTTACAGAAGTAGGCAACATCGTTTTTTTGTTCTTTTCCCATTAGAAAAAAACAAGTCCAAGGAAAGAACTCAGTCCTCAGACAGTTTATATCTGTCACTTTCACTTCTTATCTGTGGAATGTCTGGATTTCTGCTCCTGAGACACCCAAATGTGTGGGACACACAGGGATATATAAATGGAAAAAGGTGGGGAAAATACCAGGTCAGCAATGGCTCTGTGTGGATGAGTTGTGCAGCACCTGCTTCTCCTTGCAGGAGTAATATCCTTGGGAAGAAAGTACACAGAACTACTGCTGTCATCAAACATTCCCTCCTGGATGAATGGGATATTGAAAAATTCAGCCTAAAAGTGGGGTTTGAGTGTTGGCTTGGCACTTAGCACTCAGAGGGAAAGGCTCTTGTGTTGTGTGGCTGAAGGTTGCAGTCCTACAGCTGTTTTCCTTGGAATTTAGAAGGGGATAGGCTGTAGATTCATTTATTAATTAAAATCTGGCATATTTTTAACACATTAACATAAGTGCCAATGTCTTGTTCTTTACTAAGCCCAACCTGTGCAGAGACTTTGGTTTTCAAGACCCTTAATTTCCACAAACACCTCTTTTTTTGAGTAACAAAACATTTCCAAGACCAAATCCATGAAAAACAAACAAAAAGCTCTTCTGGTGTCATTAGAATTTTCATGAAAATAGGCCCCATTTCCCACTTCTGCCACAATTTTCTGTTAAGTTTCCTGAAAGCAAAAGTTGGTTCAGGTGATGATGTGACATTGAACTGGGGTAAAACCTGTCAGGCCTTGGGAATGATGAGATTTTGCTCTCAGCTAAATTCCAGCAAATTGACATTTTTACCCATGGCAAAAAATGTAGCTGTGTTTGCAGAAAGAGCAACTTTTTTTTTTTTTGACCTGGTGGAAGGAAAAAGTCTAACAACAGGGATTTGGGGCCAAATTCCCCAGTGGTGCTGGTGGAGGAGCTTCACCCCAGGACTGGTTTGTTGGTGTAAGCACCTGCAGGATGGGATCTGCTGCATGGATGGGAGAAAAAAGGAATGGAAATGTGGGGAGAAAAGCTCTAAAACAGGGAGTGCATGCACAGCCTTTTCATTGTGCAGCCTCAGCTTTCCCTCCCACTGCCTTCCACACATCTATATTATCTTTTGAATTTGGCCTTCCACACTTTTGTATTCCTCACGTGCCAGGAAATAAACCCAGTCTGTCCCAGCCAGGCTTGCATTCCTGGCACACCATTGCTCCTGATCTCTCTATTGTCTCCTGAGCACCTGATTCGAAGGCATCTAATGTGAATTTCCTCATGAATGCCAATGATATACAGCTACATTTTTCTTTTCAAACTTTTTTTTTTTTTTTTTTTTTTTTTTTTTTATCCCTGAGGCACTTTCTGCACTCAAACTATTTCCCAGATATCCATAACAGAGTGAATAGCAAACACTTGCAACTACCAGAGCAGGAGCAGAAGCCACCAGTTTTCCAGGCTCCAGCAGGATTTACAAATGCTGTTGGAGTGCTTAGTGCTTATTTAGAATTATTGAACCATATTTTGAGGGAGAAAAGCACCCCGTGCTATTTAACAAAGGTTTCCTATACTGATCACTCCTATTCTTCCTCTTTCACAAAAGGACTTGGATTTTCATTTGGGTTTCACTCCTGGCTGTTATTGCTTACTTTTCCTAGGGAAAAGGAAAATACTGTGGCTCATTTGCAATTTAAATTCAGAGCATAAAGCCTTCGGGGAGGGTTTAAATCTTGTGTTTTCAAAACATTTTCCTAAATCTGAGCAAACAGCTCCTTGGGTTTCAGGTGATGCTGAGATCCTACATGATGGGACATTACAGAGGCTTTTGTTGTCTTGAACTCCCCAAATTAAGAGGTTTGAGGAGAAATGGTTTGGGCTTTGCTGCTGATGAGGCCTCACTCACTGTCCCAGATGGGTTCAGCAGCACTGAAATGTCCCTGGCACAGGGAATTTGTGGCTGTCCCTGGATCCCTGGCAGTGCCAAGGCCAGGTTGGACCTTGGGGACAGCCTGGGACAGTGGGAGGTGTCCCTGCCATGGCAGGGGTGGCTTTAAGGATGAGCTTTAAGGTCCCTCCCAACCCAAACCATTCTAAGCATCCTTGTAAAGATCCTTTAACACCCAAGTACAAGACACAGAAGGATGTAAATATCTTTAAAATTATTTTAATATTTTCCCCCCATGTTTTCATTTTTCACAGCAGCAATTAGGGAGCTTAAGCTTTAAGGTCCAAAAAGAGAAACCCTCCTCTGCCATCAGTGCACTGCAGAACGTGTCCATGTGCTCCAGGATCCCACTGGAATTGCTGGAAAGGCCTCAGGGTGAGCCACTCTTTCATTCATTGATTCTTTCATGAGTGTCTGGACTGGTCCAGAGCAGTAGCCAAACATTGTGTGGCCATTCCCAGCTGTAAATATCCCTTCTCTCCAGGCTGGAGCCAAGGAGAGAATTTGCTGTATTTTACCCAAATAGAAAGACTGAGAGATAGAAACCCCAGTGGGTTTTGCTGTTGACAAATCAGCATTAAAAATGTCTTTCAACAGCAAAGTGCTTAAGTGATAATGAATATAACAGAGTAAAATCCCAGCCCTCATGCTGGGCCCAGGTGCAGCTCTCTCACACAGCCACATTTGGAGCTGGATTTTGACACCCTTTTCTTACATTTATACACTGTGCAATGCCAGTAATCAGCCTGAAAGAGCTGATTGCTCATTCTTTGGCTAAAACTGTTCTGTTCTCATCTCTAAATGTGTGGGAATGGACATCCAGCACCTGTGTGAAATCTGTCCTGGAAGTGTTGGTGGGATGAAAACATCAGTTCAGCCCTCAGAGATCTGTGGGGGATACAGAAGAGAATGTTTTCCCATGTGAATTAGAATTTAGAAGCTTTCATCATAAAGATAATTTCCAACAAGAAGGTTTAATGCAGTCTGCAGCAATTGTTGAGCAAACATTGAGATGGAAAAAGTCTGATAAAAAGGCTTCCATGGCTTGGCTGAAATGTAATTGTGGATCAATTTTCAATTCAATACATTATGAAATAAAAGTTTCTGATGAGATCTGAAAGTGTCAAATTTACCAAATCTGACAATATCACCTTTAAACCAATGATCACATTTCTTTTAACATGTTCACAAACACTAAAGCTGAAGATCTTGATGGCATCCAAACACTGGGAATGAAGAGCACACATTGTTCTTCCCAGGTGGAAAGTTTAATATCTACTTCATATCTATGAGCAAAAGCCTAAGAAAACCTCCTTCCAAGTATTATCAGTGTAACAATGATTAAAAAATTGATTCTGTTTCAACTGAAATCAGCAGCAAATTTCCCATTTCTTCAGTAAAAAAGAGGATCAAAATTAGAATATCATCAAAAGAGAGTGAGCAGGTTCCTTCAAAGATATGGAGGTAATAAAGGAATTGTTGATAAACTTTTACAATGATATCTTGAAGGCTTCATCTCTTTCAAGATCTTGTGCAGCAGTTGTTTCTCTAGGAGCCTGATATCCCAGCAATGCTTTCATTTGTGCCACCCTGAAGTCTCTTATTGGGTGTTTGCAGTTTAATCTTCTGCTTCTTCACATTCAATATCCCAGATCTTTTCATTAAAATCCATATTAAAGGCTTTGTGATATCTTTATGGGGCTCTCCTTTCAGATAAAACAATATCTTTAGTATTTATTATTTTTTCTGCTGCATTCCTTACACATCTGGCCTTCCAGCTGCTGGCCTTCACAACACTTTGAAAAGAAAAAAAAGCAATTTATTTTCTGGACACAGAGAACTCATCCATCCACCAAACTTCCTTTCCAAAGGGAATATGGAGTTGAGCAAACACTCCTAGAGTTTTGAGGTTGGATGATGCTCTTTTGAACCAGGAGGTTCAGGGTTTGGACAAACACCTGCACAAGGGGACCAGGGCATCCACCTCCCTCTCCTGCCTCAGAAATTTCTGGATCAGAGGTTAGGATTTGAAAAAAAAACAAAAAGAAAAAAAAAGAGAAAAAAAAATAGAAATGAAACTGAAGATAATTTTAGACAAGAACCTGGAAATCTGCCAGATTATTAACAACTGGCTTTCAGCCTGTCAGGAAGTATTAATAGTACCATGAAAGGAAATTATGAACTGTAGATTTCCCCCGAGAGCTGTCAGGAAATATTTGGATTTTTTTAATAGCCTTCTACTGCAGTGCAGCAATAAACAGAGAGGCCAGGACTAGTTCTGGGCTGACCTGGGTGCCCATGGATTTAAACCATGATTAGCTGGAATTCTAACCAATATAAATAGGTACAAGCAAGGCTGTAGTTCCAGGGTGACTTTAAGATTAGCTGAACCATCCATGACCATTATTTTTGCCCAAGATGAAGCTTGTAATCATTTCATTTGCATTTGTGCATGCAGGGGTGTCAGGAGGGAAAGTTAATTTCAAGGCTTATTGTTTAACAAGTAAATGATTCAGTGTGAAATGAGGATCATTCCCTTCCTCCTTGCTGATGCTGTTGCTGCTTATTGCTATCATTTAGAATCTCTTGGATAATGAGGAAAAGGAAGAAAAATAATCAGTCGGTTTCTGGATGAAATTGGACTTAATTCAGCATCATCTATGTATTTTGAGATAGGGGGCACAGCCAAGTGGAATAATCAGTGCAGCAAACAGATCTCTTTAATGTCTAGACAGGTTTCAAGATGATCTGGAGATGGGAAGAGGAATACAAATGATTTCACCTCTCCTGCTGGAGCTCCAGGGCTGGATGCTGCTGGAATGCAGGAGGAGAGGAAGAGGAGGAAGTCCTTTAAGGAGAGAAAAGCTGGAGTTTCTGAAGGATCCCCCATGGAGAGAAAAGCTGGAGTTTCTGTAGGATCCCCCATGGAAAATGCAGAAGGGTTTGGGTGATCCAAGAGGGAGGAGCAGAACTCTTTGAATTTATCTGTTTTATGATAAAAGGTAAAGGGGATAAAAGCACTGAGGCTGCTGCTCCACCCCAGCCAAGGCAGGGAGGAGGAAGGACAAGGACAGGAAACTGGGAAAGCTTCCCTGCCCAGAGTCAACAGAAGGTCCACTGCTCTCAGTTAAAATTATTTGAGTTATTAGGGTTTAAAAAATATAAATAGCCATGTCCAATAACCAATTTTAACTTTAACCACTGTGTTGATTTTGAGAAGATGGCTGTGTTTCAAGTCAGGGAATAGCTCATGGATTTAATTTTCTGTATTTAAATTGGCAATTTGAGAAGAAACCTTGATTATGAGCTGTGTATTTGAGTATATTGGAGAAGAACATGTCAGTGTGAGCTAAATAAAAGTACAACTTTAGAGATTCATTTTATTACAGAGAATGTTTTGGTGCATTTAAAACAAGACATCTATTTTTTCCCTTCTTACACATTAAATAAGTTTTTATTTTTGCTACAAGTTCCGTATGAACATCTAAATCCCCTCAAAGTCACTTCAAAGTCAGTTCACACGACAGAGATCAATTGCATCAAGTTGCTTTAAAATCATGATGTAATCCTAGGCCTGAAAGGAATAGGTTTGTGATTATTTGTTGTTTATTAATTAATTTCTTCTGCAGTTCATGCTCTTTCCTAGAACTCACGTGTGAGCTGTTTTTTACCAGTGGGTAAAAGAAAGAGATAGAGATAAACATTAATCCATTTTATGACTTTAATGACTATTAGAGTCCTGCTTTGCACATGGCAGATGATTTGTTAGAAATTGATTTTATTCCTGGATAATTGCCCTGCACTCCCAACAAGTCACACATGCAGGGATTGATGCATTTGCATCTGCTGGATAAGCAGCAGACAATTGTTACCAACTCAGAACAGGTTAGAAAAGCAAAATGTTAGCTGGAATAGTAATCAGGATTTGGGAATGTTTTCCCTCCCTGGGTACACTGAAAAACTTGAACTTGCTCTTGTGGAGGTGGTCTGGGTTTTGAACAGGTAAACAGGGTTGGCTGCTCCAGGGTGAGAGGAGGAAAACTTTGACCTTCATGGAAAAATGCAAATTGGCACCAGCTGGGAACCAGGACGAAATATATTTGGAATAAGAGCTCTTTAAATTTATCTGTTTTATGATAAAAATGATCATTTTACTTGGAGTCTCCTAATACACAGAGAGAGATATTTAGGGTGCACTTATTTATGGATGCAGTTATTTTAAATAAATCAATTCTAAAATTCAGAAACGTGAAGGGCCCTGGAAGGCCAGGACTGGATATAAATATTTAGCAAGAGATTTTTCATTTTCCTTTTTCCAGAGGCAGAACTTCCTTTTCATTTCTGCTTTGTTTCCTTGTCCATTAAAGTGGACATTGAAATCTAACAGGACTTTCACCTGTTTGCTTTGAACATCAGCTCTCCAAGGAGCCTCTTTTATCCCCTTCCATTCAGTGCTTTCATTTCCACTCTCTTTATGCACCAAAAAGTGTTGTTGGAATGGCAGAGAATAATTGAGTGGAGACAATGCCAAATGATCTGTTGTAATACAGAGGAGAAAAAGTGAATTAAAGGCTGCTGGCTCACCCAAGGAGGAGCAAAGTCCTGATGTAAATGATTTTGCTGATTAAGTGCCCAAATTACAACAGGGGAATTATTCCCATCACCACCACAGTCCTGAGCACCCAGGAAAAGTGCAGGGAAAACTCACAATTAACCAGAGAAATGTCCAGAGTGAAAAACATTGAATATTGTTATTATGGAAATTAAAGGGAGCTGGTGACAATTCCCCTCCATGTTCAGCTGCTTCTCCTTCCCTTTGCATCCCCTGCTCTGTATTTTCCATCCTGTGTTTATATCCCATTTCTGTGTACTTCCCAAGCAGTTCCTGCATCACTAATCCAGCCCTGGCTGTGCTTTTGTGGTGGCACAAAAAAGTGAAATTTCTCAGGTTTTATTCCTACATCAAATTGTTTGTTGTAAACTCCTGCAGTTGTTGGTTCAGCAGAATTTAAGAATATCAAAATCTGCCTTTCCATAGCAAAGGGGATTTTTCCTCATCCTCTTATCATTCCTTTACCCCTTATCAAAAGCAACTTTTGCCTTTTGGAGTCTCTATTAAAGCACATGATTTCACCAGAATTTTACAATGGGTGTCCTTTGTTTTAAGCCAAAACCACTACATTTAGAACATGAAAAAAAAAAAAAAAAAGTTCTGTCCCAGGAAATCTGTGAGTGCATTCATTATCAAGGAATCACACTTTCATCAAGAATCAAACCAAGTCAGCATCCCAAATTTCCCCTTATTTTTTAAAGGGTACCCAGAAAACACTGCCTTCAAAACTGGAGGCTGGAGATTTAACACTGCTAATATTCCAGAGAAAAAGCAGGATTTGTGCAAGGAAAACATTGAATTTAAATGTTCTTTGGAATTTAAGCTCCCTGCTTCAGGGTCTGTCTAATGCCAGGTTTGTGGAATGGCTTCTCCATTGCAGAAATTGTTAATTAAGATATTTTCAGGTGCATTCCTTGCTATAGGATCACTCTCATATCAACTGCAAACGATGGATTCAGGTGTTTTGATGAATTTGGGCTATGTATTAAGAGAGGAAAAAACAAATAAATCCTTTGGAATAATTTGACTGGCAAACCTGAACAGTGAAACCCCCATGGTGACAGGGATCTTTCCTTCCCCTCTGGTGAGTGAAACCCCCATGGGACAAGGATCCAAACCCTTTAATAATGGAGTTTCCTTTTCAATTAAACACTCAGGAAGCTGTGCTGGCTTTGCCCCATTTCAGGCAGGTCCAGCCCAGTTTCTCTCCACCACTGACACCAGCTCAGAGCCACCTTTGGAGCCTTGGCCAACCCCAACCTGCTGCTTCCCCAGGACTGTCAAATCCACCCCAACAACTGCAGGAAAAAAACAGTGGAAGAGATTCATTTTCAGCCTCACATCCCTGCAAAGCTGCTCCATCCAGGAGTTTCTACTCATTTCCTTGGAGCTGCAGTGGTAAAACCTCAAAATAGAGTTTGGTCTCTAATGGGCTTGAAAGTGCTTCTGGTTTTGAGGGAGAGACTTTGAGCAGGACCCTGAAGTGAAGGGTCTGCACTTTGTCAAGCTCCTCACACCTCCCCTGGAGTTCTGCTCTCAAGAATGCAGATTGTTTCCTGGGATACTGCAGCTCTTCCCCAACTCCTTGTCATCCCCGTGTGTGATTGTGCTCATAAATTCCCCTAATGACTCCTGCTGGTGTCTCTGTGTGTCACTGCCAGCCTTGGCTCCTCTCTCCCACAGCCCAGGCTCTGTTACAGGTTCAGCAAGAGTTTAGGAGATTGAATGGAGATGATAAGAAGGAGATGGCCCCACTTTTCAGTCTTAAAAACATCCATTTACTGGTGCTGATCTGAATAATGGACTATTTCTCTTTTTCCCTTGACACATAAAACAATGTTGTTACCTCACTGGTGACACAAATCCATTTTTTTTTCACCAGTGCTGTGCTAAGAGCAACACACAGATTATTTCTATTCCTCTCTTGGTCTCCTCCTCTCACAAAAATATCTGTCATCCTTTAAGGGAAATAGCAAGTGTGGGGTCTGAAGGGATCCACTGCCTTTAGCTTTTCTTTCTTTAACAGGCAAATCAGTCCTCATCAGGGTGCAAGCTCATCAGGACACATTTCAATCCCTGTTCCCAGGCAAATCCCACAGCCACAAGTGCATGCTGTGGAGGGGAAATCCCTCAGGAATTAATGGTGCTCATAAACAGAATGCAAGGGCTGATCCAGCCCTGGGAAAGGGAAACACATCCCACTGATTTCAGCAAGATTTAGATCAGCTTTCCAAAGGCTTGGAGCTTCACTTAACTCATGAGACAGCCTCAAATAGGTTTTTACTCTGTGTGTATCTCCAGGTCAGTGCACCCATACCTCAAGCAGGACCCACTGAGTAAAAGCTCTTTTTATGTTTGTGTGTCTGGCTCAAGGAAAAAAGAAAACATAAAAAGAAAGGTTGTGTTTGCTCCAAAGTTTTGCTCATTTGCTTTGAAATTGCACTGGGAAAAATGATGTTGTGTACAGGCCAAAGGAGACTGCAGAGAGAAAAGTTGTATTAGAGAAAGAACATCTTAGTCATCAGCAGCAGGCACTGCAGTGAATTTCCTCACTGGGGTGGGGGTCATTCCTCCTGGGAGCTTTTCCAGCCCCCCTGATCCAAATCACCAAAGCCACGCTGATCTCTGTTTGAGCAGCAGCTCAGGCTTCCCTCCCTTCCCTCCATCACTCACATCCAGCAGGAAATTCCTGCCAGGAAATGAACAGAGTGTACAACTACACCTGAACATCTCCTTTACACCCATTCCCTGTCCCAAGCTTTATAGCCTCATTCATTTTCTTAGGTTATTTTTTATTATATTGTTTGATATTATCAACTGTGACATCCATGTGGCCAATCTGGAAAGCTACAGGCTTGATGGAAATAAAAGCTGGCCCTTCCAGAAAATTCCAGGCAGTTTGTTTCTGTTTCCTTTGGTCTCATTAGGCTGCCACCACAAGATAAATGGTTTGGGTTAAGAGTAATTTAGTTTATGGCACAATAGGTATGAAAGGTTATTCCTTCTTATGCCCTCCTCACATAAAATCTCCCTTAAAGAAAGCAAAGTCTTTATGTCTCAATAAACAGAAGCCACAGAGAAATTGTGTAACAAATTACATATTGGATAACCATCTATAAAATTTTATTGGCTTATGAGGTTTGCATTGATTTGAATTTTACCCAAAGCATTACTGCTCCTCTAAAACACTGAAACAAAAGCAAAACAGAAACATCCATCCTGGGGTTTTTTAATAGAAATGTCTCTGAACAATGGGGATTCCTGGGGACAGCCTGGAGATCTCCTTGTCCTTCCCTGGGTGTGACTCAGGAGAGCTCAGCTCTTCCAGCCTGGAGATCTCCTTGTCTTTCCCTGGATGTGATTTAGGAGAATTCAGCTCTTCCAGGCTGGAGATCTCCTTGTCCTTCCCTGGGTGTGATTTAGGAGAATTCAGCTCTTCCTTCCCTCCTGGAGATCTCCTTGTTCTTCCCTGGGTGTGACTCAGGAGAGCTCAGCTCTTCCAGCCTGGAGATCTCCTTGTCCTTCCCTGGGTGTGATTTAGGAGAATTCAGCTCTTCCTTCCCTCCTGGAGATCTCCTTTCCCTTCCCTGGCTGTGATTTAGGAGAGTTCAGCTTTTCCTTCCAGCCTGGAGATCTCCTTGTCCTTCCCTGGGTGTAACTCAGGAGAGCTCAGCTCTTCCAGACTCGCGCGCTCCTTGTCCNGAGATCTCCTTTCCCTTCCCTGGCTGTGATTTAGGAGAGCTCAGCTTTTCCTTCCAGCCTGGAGATCTCCTTTTCCCTTCCCTGGGTGTGATTTAGGAGAGTTCAGCTCTTCCTTCCAGCCTGGAGATCTCCTTGTCCTTCCCTGGGTGTGACTGGAGAGCTCAGCTTTTCCTTCCAGCCTGGAGATCTCCTTGTCCTTCCCTGGCTGTGATTTATGAGAATTCAGCTCTTCCTTTCCCCCTCCCAGGTTTTTCCAAGCCCTGCCCATCCTGGGGTGGAGATGTGGAATTAGG
This sequence comes from Aegithalos caudatus, assembly GCA_013389925.1. Classification (NCBI taxonomy): domain Eukaryota; kingdom Metazoa; phylum Chordata; class Aves; order Passeriformes; family Aegithalidae; genus Aegithalos; species Aegithalos caudatus. Next base: position 231,941 of record WEIU01009276.1, on the reverse strand, counting down.
CAGAGCTTTCAGAGCAAAGCCAGAGTTGAACCCAAAGCTCTGGGGGCTGCTTGGTGCAGCAGCATCTCCTGAGACCCCCCTGGAGTCCCCTCTTGCACCTTTTGTTGGCTGTCCATGGCCAGCCCAGGCAGCCTTGGGCTGCTGGAACACAAATTTGCACCGTGGCAGGAGAAACAACTCCCTCAAACGGCCCAAAACTTGAGTGTGGCAGCACCAGGAGTGACCTGAGAACCTCCCTGGCACCCTCCTGCACTGATGCAGAGGTCAATTTTCAGTCCCTCATGCCAGGTCTAAATAGATTTTTGTTTTATTTCTGATTATTTTTACACGTATTTTAGTGCCCCTTTTTATTTTGCCTTGAATAGCTGCATAGCCCATTACAAATGCTTTGTTACCTGTCACACCTTTCATCCCAGCTCATTAATTCTGAGCCATCCCCAGGCTGGGCTGTAATTCATCAGAGCCAGGCACTGATTATTGGAGTGGGCAATTGCACAGGCTGTGGGGATCAGGCCTGGCCTGAGCTGGGATCAAGCACAAGGAATGGGAAGGTTTCCTGCCCATGGGACACCTTTGCCATGCTCCATCCATCACCAGGGCACAGAGGGAGAAATGTTGGTGCCTCACCTGCCAACAGGTGTGCAAATGATGCTGCTCCAAACTTCCCTGCAAGCCACAGGAGCCTGGGATGGGTTGGCTTGGAAGGGATCCCCAAGTTCCTCTCATCCCACCCCTGCTGTGACAGGGACACCTTGCACTGTCCCAGGCTGCTCCAAGCCCTGCCCAGCCTGGCTTTGGATGGAAAAATGCTAATTAACACTAATAGCAGACTGTTTGTGCCTCACTTCCCCTGCTTTAAGGGTCAGGAGTTTTTATTGCTGGTCTTTGTACAGAATAAACACCACTGCAGAACTTCCACTTTATAAAGTTCTTCTGTTTTCAGTCTATAGACACAAACATTTGTATCAATTCAGTCAAATATAAAACTCTGAGTGAAGCTACAAACCCAACCCAGAGCCCTTCTCTGGATGAAGCTCCTGGCTACAGGAAAGGTCAGAGGGGTTTTTTATGGGCAAGGAAAGACAGGACACAGGGAATGAATTAAGCTGGAGAGCAGGGTTAGATGGGATTTTGGGCAGGAATTCCTCCCTGGGAGGGTTGGCAGCCCTGGCACAGGTGCCCAGAGCAGCTGTGGCTGCCCCTGGATCCCTGGCAGTGCCCAAGGCCAGGTTGGACACTGGGGACAGCCTGGGACAGTGGGAGGTGTCCCTGCCATGGCAGGAGTGGGAATGGGGGGGATTTAAGCTCCCTCCCACTCCGTGTTCTCTGATTTTATGATCTCACAAACATTTCCTCACCTGTTTTTTATTCTCTCAAAGCATCTCTCTTGCCCCTGTGGACTCAAGTGAGAGGTTTTATGCCTTACTCATGCTTCAGTGAGCCCAACAGGGCCCCCTGGTTACTCAGAGCTGGGGTTTTATTTTTGGGTATTGTTGCTGCTCCCCTGGCTGCTCAGCCCACCCCTTCAGCATCCTCCAGCAAAGCAGTTCCCTGCTAATTCCTTTCAGGGCTTAGCTGGATTTGGAATCAATCTTGCTGAGAAAGTCAGGCAGACAAAGAGGTAAAATCGTGACAGGCTTAGTCATTTTTATTTTGCCTGAATCAGTGAGGAAGTTGGGGTTTTTTTCCTCAGTTTTTGCACTTCAAACATAACTTTTGTTCTGCTAATTTTTGACAGAAGTTTGATTTTGGGGGATGTCTCACCTATGTCTTCCAAATCAATCCCCAGAATCCCTAACCCAAGGTTTAATATCATCCATTATTCAACACCTTGGGTAAGACTAACTTGAGAATGAGTAATCTCTGAGTAAAACTGTGCAATTAATGCTGAAACACCTCAAGAAGAGAATAATTCCAAACAGCACACCCCACAACTTTCCTCAGAGCATCCCAAAATTCCTCTGAAGTCCCTTGTTAACCAAGATTTCTCTAAGATCCAGTGGGAGATCCTGGCTCACCTCAGTGGGCATTTTTGCATTAAAGTGAAAAAATCCTTTTCCTGCAAGATTAACTCCACACCAACTCTTCTTCCACTGAGCTCTGCCCACTTGGCTCTATCATTTTTATCACTCTTTAATTTGCCCTATCAATCATTCCATGGGTGCTGCTCCCTGTGGTGCCCAGCACCAACCTCACTCTCGCTATGGAAGGGGGTTTTTGACACACTGGAGTTTCCCTTCCCCTTGAGGTGTTTTTTGGGCTGCCTTTGGACAAATCTCTCACTTTGGCAGCTTTTTTATTCTTCGTAGCTTCAGCAGTCTGTGTTTTATTTGGAAACATTGCATTTGCTGCAATCTGAAGTGGTCATTATTGTTCAGCTGGGTTCACCACTCTTCTCCTTTCCCTCCCCTTTTTTTTCCAGTTGCTTTCCCAAGTTATCCAGCGTGTCCAGGCTCACTTATCCCAGCTTGCACTGGATCCAGCACAGTTCTTCCTCTTCCCCCAAGCTCAGTGTCCTCAGAGGAGTATTTAGGTTAAGAACAGTTTATTCCTGGCTGGAACTGCAGCAGTTGTGAGCAGGATTCTCCTGTGCTTCAGGCAGCTGAGGTGATGTCTCAGATGGGATCAGGGCTGGAGAGGGGCAGCAGAGGGGATGGAGCAGCCCTGGCACCAGGGCAGGGACAGATCTGCAGCACTGAGCCAAGTCTGGGGCACGGCAGCAGCACTGGGGGGGCATAACCCTATCCACAGGCAGGAAAAATGATGGAAAAGTGGCCCAAAGGTGCATTAAACCTCCAGCTCTGTGTGCAGCACACAGGGAACAGCAAGGGCTGTGTGGGACATGAACAGGAGAGTGCTGAGGGCACCTCTTGGGCTGTTCCAGGGAGCCCCACCTGGGCTGGGGGCATTGCACAGAATCCCAGGATCCCTGAGCTTGGAAAAGCTCTCTGAGACCACCAAGCCCAAGCTGTGCCCAGTCCTCACCTTGTCCCCAGCCCAGAGCACTGAGTGCCACCTCCAGGAATTCCTGGGACACCTCCAGGGATGGGCATTCCACCTCCTCACCCTTCCTCAGCACACCTCCCTCCTCCAGCCTGGGACAGGTGTTTTTTCCTGGGAATGTTAGCACAGGTACCAGCCTGACTTCATCCTGCTTGGGACTTAAACAGCAGCCACAAAGATTTAGAGTACATTCAGCTCTACAAGAATTCCCTTCTTAAAACAAACAAACAAAAAAAAAGTGTCTATTTGTTTATTTTTATGTGAAGTTTTTCAAAGGATGACAGAATGCTTTGGATTGGAAAAAAACCCATAAAAATAATCTTGTCCCAACCTCCTGCCATGGGCAGGGACACCTTCCACTAGCCCAGGCTTTTGCAAAGGAATTCATGAGGAACTGCTCCTGTTTCAAGGATGCAGGAAACAAAGATTTTCCTTGTAAGTAGAAGATCCCTCTGACAAATCTTTCCCCTGTGGCTCTGTCCTCACAGACATGGGAATGCAGCTTCCCAGGCATTCGAGTTTTATACCAAATGCTGGTCTTTATTTGGATTTTGGGGTGGGGAAATCAAGCCAGGAATGAAAAAAAAACAAACCTAACTCATGGATTGGGTGGAATAGAGCAGCCAGAGTGTGTTCAGGGAAGAAATTAGACCCGCACCTCCAGTGGGTTTGGGCTAACACAGGAAAGGAGAGGGTTAAATATGATATTTATGGCTTTTAGCTTTGTGTGATAGCTCCAGAAAGGGCTGGGTGACCTCTGTGGAGAGGCTGCAGCAATGTGTCACCACTAATGATATCAGTGCTGAGGGAAAGGTGGCAGTTTAAGTGACTTTAACAGGGGTAAAACCTCTAACCCGCTGTGCAGCCCAAGTGCTCCCACTCAACCAGCAGACAAAACAATTTCTGGGAGAGAAATTCCCTGGCTGGGGACTGCAGAGCTTCCCTGCCATTACCAGCTGAAGGAAAACAAACCCATTTGGGGATAAGTGGGTAAATTAAAGGGATGGGCAGGATGGCATCAGTGTGAGGAGAGCCTGGATGCTGTGGTACCAGGGACAAGTGATGTGGGTAAAACAATTCCCAGCTGCCAGCAGGCAGGGTTATCCCTCTCCAAAGCATCAGGAACAGCTGGAATAGGGGCTGCTGGATGATAGATCAGAGCAGGGAAACTGAGGCACCAGGGGGAAGCTGCAGCTCTGCTGGAGGTCACAGTGTGGGTGCTCAGTGTGGCTCTGTGGAGAATTTGGGGTTTGTTTTTCTTTCCAAACTCCTTGGAAGCTGCAGCACCCTGGGAAAAGCAGGGATCCAGGGATGCACTGCACACCAGCCCGAATTCTGTCCTGGCTGAGGGGTGGGAACACATGACACAGCTCTCTCATTTAGCTGATAAAAATCTACACCTTATCTGGCTTCCTTTACAAATGGAGGCAGCACAATTTCCAGGGAGGTTCGCTCTGGTCCCGCTGGTTTTGTAATTTCATGGTAGGATTATCAGAAACTGCTGGAAGAGATGAAGTTGCAGGAACTTCTGTGCTTTTTTAATCCCCATCCCTCTCACCAAAGGCACCTCTCGTGCTCTGCACACACCAAAACTGGCTGAGGGAGAAATGGATTTACAGTGCTGAAGTGCCAAGCACTTTGTGATCCAGGCAGGCCCATTCCTGATGTCCTGACCCTACAGTGGAGCAGGCAGTGGGGTGTGATGGAACCTCAGATACACACACAAGGAAAAGGTGTGTTTCAAGCAGAAATAATCACTAAATGTCTGGAAAATCACTCATTTCAGTGAGAAACCTGGTGCAGGGCTTCATCCCAGCCAGGTTCCACATTCCCAGTGTGAATCACAGGGATGGGGATTAAAATCTGGTGCTGCTCACAGGTACACACTTGATGTTTACACTACTTTTTACAGCAGAGGATCCTTGTTTTCCAGCCATTTAATAAGAGAATTTTAATAAAAGCTTCCTTGCAAGCATCACCACTAAGAGGGATTTGGGATCCTCGTGCTTTGCTTGCAGCCATGGGAGAGTGAATTCATTACCAAATATAAAGCAATTATATATATATTTTCTGAAGAATCTTATTTAAAAAAAAAAAAAATAAAATAAAAAAAATTCTTATTAGTGATGACACCAGGGTGTCCTGAAGAGAAGTAAGGATTTATTGTGGGAAAAGTAGGCAGAATGTTTTTATTTGTTTGAGCTGCCTCTGGTGGAAGCTGGGATCAGAACCCTGGGAGGGTTTTTGTGCACCTGGGTCACTTGTGTTTGGATCCAGCCAATAAAACCAGTTATTGGGAAACCAATTACACTCCTTTCCATATTATTATGTTGTGTAAAGAGCAAGGACAGAACACGGCTTCTCTCATCTTTCTGATGTTTTCCATCTCTTTTAACAAGAGCTTTGCAGCAGATGCTGTCAGGAATTTTAATAAAACAAACTGCCTTTCTGACTCACTTGGTCCATTCCTTCTGGTCTTTACAGGCTAAAAATACATCCCAGGGTCTAAGGGAGGGAAATTGCTCTTCTCCCCAGCTCCTTCCTCCCCATCCCTCTCTGGATCCCCTGGGCACTGCAGGCTCTGGAGGTTTAACTCTTGCAGGAGGAACACAAAGACCCCCCCCAAAAAAATAAATAAACAGAGGAGATTGTAGAACAATGGAATTTCTTGGGTTGGAAGGGACCTTAAAGCTCATCTCATCCCCTGGGAAGGGACACCTCCCAGTGTCCCAGGCTGTCCCCAATGTCCAACCTGGCCTTGGGCACTGCCAGGGATCCAGGGGCAGCCACAGCTGCTCTGGGAATTCCATCCCAGATCCTCCCCACCCTCACAGCCAGGAATTTATTCCCAATCTCCCATCTATCCCTGCCCTGGGACAGTGAGAAGTCATTCCCTGTGTCCTGTGCCTCCATCCCTTGTCCCCAGTCCCTCTGCAGCTCTCCTGGAGCCCCTTCAGGCACTGGGAGGCTGCAATAAGGCAGATCAAGCAGTTCTTCAGTCCCAAAAATTGTGACAAGAAGCCCTAGTGCCCTCAGGAACAGAAGCAGCAGGATGAGCTGCTCCTCATCCACCAGGAAAAGCCACCCTGGAGCTTCTTGGAGGAGAGGAGACGGAGCTGAGAGCAGAAAGGGATGGAAAAATTCCAGCTTTTCCTCACTGCTTCTCCTCCAGCCCTTGAAACTGATGAGTTCAAGTCCCCATGAGGGTTTTTTTGTGCAAAAATATCTTGCTGGCTCTTTAGTCCATGCTGACCTGGTGTGGTTAGCACTTTCCCAGCTCCAGGAAGGGTTTCCATACCTCTGGTGCTCTGTCTCACACCTGTGTGTGGTTTTATCCTTCAAAAGATGGAGAAATGTTCAGTACAGTGCCCTGATCTCTTTGGATTGGGGTTGCTTCTGTCTGCTGTGATTAGGGCACTTGAAGATGCTTTGTTCTCTTTTTAAGGTATTTTTTTCCTTGTATATTCTGCATTTGTGGAAAGCCTTTCTGTAAATAAGAGATTTGTGGAGCCTGATCATTTTTGGATGCAACTAATCACTTAAATCACTCATATCACCAAAATTCTTCTGTGTGGTTTTGGTTTTGGGTTTTTTTTTTTTGTGTTCCAGGGGTGTTTTTGACCACACAGGGGGTTGTAACTGTAAAACTGTGCCTGAATTTCTTTGTGTCTCCACTTCTCCTGGAGAGATTCCCTCCTGCACACACGAGCCTACAAACTTGCCCAAGCACAGAGTTATGGCCAGCTCTGAGTGCAGCCTTTGGAAAGAAGCAATAAATGACTTTTTGGGGCATATTTGCTGGTTTTCCTCCTTTTTAAGGGCTTCCCCTTCTCCAGAGACAGGGTGAGAGGCTGGGGACAAGCAGGGCACCATTAGGATGGGTTTTGTGTCTCTTTGTCCCTGAGGAAGGTGAGCAGAGGCCAACCTCTGGCAACCTTCTGCAGTAAATTCCATTTTTAACAGAAGGAATATTGCAGAGCTAACATAATTTAGGGGGGGAAATACAAATCTGTATTCTTTCTTTCACAGAGCTGATCTATTCCCACATATTCCCAAAATATCTTCTAATGAGAATCCTCAGTTCAAACATAAATAGTGCTTTGGGCCACTCAGCTTTGTGTTTTAAGGCCCTTTGGGCACACTGGCACCTTGTTCTGTGAGGGAAATGCTTGCTTCAATGGCAAGGAATTAATTTTAGGGTAGCTTATTATGCACCACAAACCTTTTTAATAGTGGTCATAAAGCTGGAAGCAAAGGGAAAGAGACATGGCTCCTGCTTGATTTAAAGCACTTAAGTTGTTATGGATTATTTATAATTTTATCCTCAGCATGGAAGGTAAAACTTGTAATCCATGGACAGCAGTAGCTCACCAGCATCTGAAACCCACAGCTGCAAACATTGGGGGGGGGTTATTTTTCTTTTTTTTTTTTTTACACAATAAAATGTGATCTATGGTTGTTGCTAACTTCATAGAGGTACTGATTTGGGATTTTTTAGTGTCATAAAACCTGTGAAGCAGAGACTTCTGGAATGTGAAACACTGACACAGTGCCTCTGGAGCACCACAGGCAAAGCTGGCTGATGGAGGTGGGTTATTTGTGGGGATGTGGTGCCTGGAATTACAAACACTGCAGGGGCCAGTGGCACACACACAGAAAAATTCTCTGAACTTTCACAACTTTGTGTGCAACTCACAGGTCTCCTCTCTTCGGGGGAGAAAAATATAAGGGGAGGTGGAAATGCTACTTCAGAGGAGTAAATATTTGGATTTTGACTCACAATATTTATCAGCAAAGGGTTGCAGGGCTGATAGAAGGACAAGTAACTGTTATTTACAGAGTGTTTGCATCTTGCTTGATCGTTCATCTCCATAAATGCTGCAGGAAATTGTCAGCTTGGAGCATCCTGCTGGTGCAAAAGCTGCTGGAGGAGCCCCTTTCCACAAGCAACCGCTCTCTGAGTCCAAGGGCTCATCCCAAAAGCACCATGGGAAGATCTGATTTTACCAGAAAGTTCTAGTCAGGCACTTGCTTCTGGAAGCACAGACTTCCCAAACTTTTGATAAAGAATCCTATCCTCTAAAGCTGTGTCATGCAGTGTAAATAGATAACAATATCCAAAGGGAGCCTCCTGCAGGTCCTTGGATGCAGACCCAGAGTCCAGCACAGGCTGTGAACTTGCTTTGTGTTTCCCTCTGATGATTCAAACGAGCAACAGGGACAAACTTTCCTTTTAGGACTTTCCAACATTTCCCTGCAGATTTACGTTTATCGCTTTCCCACCTTCAGCTGGCAGAAATGAGGTTGGGCTCTCATTACCCACTCCAGCTCCTAATATGCTGCAGAAAGTCATCTGAAAGTGGCAGAATTAGCACTGTCATGCTCTGTGCTGCCCATTCCACTGCAGCAGGGAGCTGTGAGAGCCTCAGTCGTGTACCTGTGGTGCCTGTGGCCAGCACAGGCTGGGCTCTGCTCGCCCCAGCCCTCACAAGGGCACAATTCCATCCTACACATCCTTTTCCTGCCCACAACGCACAGCTTGGGAGCATCAGCCATTTCTACACACTCAGAAGAAACAAAGCAGCAGAATTTTTTTTTTTTTTTTCTCTTTTCCCCCTCTTTTTCTCCCCCCTTTATGCAAACAAAAACCAACGAGGAAGGATAAAAACCCAGCCCGGCAAAGGCAGCTCCCCATCCACACTGCAGCAGCCAGCTCTGTACTTACAGCTCCGAGCAGGGAGATGTCTCAGCCTCTCTACAACCTCCTGCAGGACTGTTTGGAGCTCTCAGCGAGGCAGAGCGTTCAGCCAGGCAGAACAGAGCCGTGTGGAAGCTCTGTGCAGCTGGGAGATAATGGAACTGTTTTCCCAGCTGGGACAACGAGCCTTTTATCCGCCGAGCGTTGCGTGTCTCTTCCCCGGTGTTCAGCGTGAAATGCGCTGCCTTCCCCCGTGCTGCTCCAGCCAGGACCCACACAATTAGTACCTCAATCAGATAAACAGCTCCTACAGCCTGTGCCTATCCCTGTCTGGAAAATTTGGGATGTATAGAAATCAGCTCTGCCTGGCTCATCCTTCAAGAAAGCTGAGCGAGCGAAAGCGCAGCTGTCAGAGCGGAGCATGAAAGATTAAATGTGCTCTTGCTGTTCCTCTCGTACAAATATGAGCTCCTGTCAGGTAATCACAAACCTCTCTCCTCAAAATCTGGGTCACTACACGGGCTTAGGCTTAGAACAGGAGTGGGAATAGTTTTGTGTAGTCCTGGTCCCCACAGGGAGCTCCGTGAGGGTCAGCGCGTGGGGTGGGAGTCGTCACTGGAAATGCATCCCAGCATTGAGTGACCTCTTCCAACACTCAGCTGCCCCTTTGTGTGTTACATATTCAACAGATTTTTTTAAAATAATGGAGGGGAGACTTGCTTGGCTAAAGTAGCATGAAATTTCTGACTGAACATCAAACCTCCTTGGATTTCCATTTTCCCTCTTGGGACTGCATCAGCAGAGAAAAGGCAGAGTCAGGCAGGGGAGAGTCCTTCCCTTAGTGGGAAAAGTTACTTGAATCCATCACTGAATCCCAGAGTGGCTTGGGTTGGAGGGACCTCAAATCCCCCCCAGTGCCACCCCTGCCATGGCAGGGACACCTCCCACTGTCCCAGGCTGTCCCCAATGTCCAACCTGGCCTTGGGCACTGCCAGGGATCCAGGGGCAGCCACAGCTGCTCTGGGAATTCCATCCCAACCAGGAATTCCTCCCCAATCTCCCACCCATCCCTGCCTTCTGTCAGTTCAAATCCACTCCCTGTGTCCTGTCCCTCCATCCCCATCCCTCTCCAGCTCTCCTGGAGACTTCTCTGATGAAGTTGGAAGCACCTCAGGTGTCCTGGTCTGCTCCTGGCTTGGGAATTGGGCACAGCAGGATGTGCCAGCTCCTGGAATGTGCCCACAGGTGCCCAGCAGCCCCTGCCAGCCCCACTCAGGAGCTCTCCAAGCCCCCTCCTGATTAACACAAACAATTTTGCATTTCCATCCCGTGAGCTCCTCAAATGAGCTTCGCCGACAATTAATTAAGCCTTGCAGCACCTTCTAAAGGAGATAGGCATTATAATTAGCAGCTCCATTTTTAATTAGGAATAAAATTTAAAATGGAATTTTAGGTATTTCCTCATTAAATTTTTTTTTTTTTAATAATTATGGGGCTTTTTCTAAGTGGTACCAAAAGTAAATAGATTAAAAGTTGCTTGCAACAGATTAACCAAGCTTCTTGTAGCCAATTTTAAAAGTTTATTAAAAATTTAGCCTTTTCTATGTCAAAATAAAAGAATTTCCTTACACACTTCTTGTCCAACAAAACTGGGAACAGAATTTTTCGCTTGCTGCAGAAATTAATGCTGTTAAAACTTTTCAATTTCCAACTGAGAATATAAAAAAAAAAAAACCCAGATATTTTAGAAATATCTCTTCAAAAGGTTAATTGTTCACTTCAAGATTTCTGTAGAGCCAGGCTGGGAGATTTGGGGGTGCTCATCTGGAGAGGAGAAACTCCAGGGAGAGCTCAGAGCCTAAAGGGGCTCCAGGAGAGCTGGAGAGNTTTTTTTTTTCTTTTTTTTCATTCAGTAAAGACTGTAACTTCAGTGGCTGAATTTTGAACTTCTGAACATCCGAATTTTCTTTTTTATTAGAACTTGTAAATTTCTGATTTAGGTTTTTCTGAACTATCTTATACCCTGTTAAAGATTCTGCCCATATCTTTGAGAAATGACACAGGAAATGACAATAAATTTGAATATTAAACCAGTCTTTTCCTAGAGGTCAGGATAAAACATTTGCACGTTACCCAAATGTTGTGGCTTTGCCTGGTACCCTGTCAAAACAAAAATTCATTGAGATCAACATTTCTTTGTCAAATATTTGGCTTTTGAAGGACTGCGATATTCTATCAGAAAAAAATCCCACATTAAAAAAAAAATGAAGAAACAAGACCAAATACAACATTAATGATAAAAAATAAAAAATAATTCAACCTCTGCTGTGTTTCCAGTTGTCAAAAACCCCTTAAAACTTTTCCAGCTTTAAGGAAGGGCTGCTCTTGTTGGAGTTTTGACAGTGTCCAAGCACAGGCAGCTCCTGCACACTGGGACAACCTCAGCAGCCTGGGATGGACCCCAAAGGTCACCTCCAAAGTTGGCTCTGGAGTGACAAAACCTTCCCTGTCTCAGGATGAAGTGAAGGATGTCCTTGTGCAGCTTTCAGGACTCTGTCGTAGGCTAAAAATACCTGGGAGATAGGATCTGGTCTCTCAAGCAGACAGGAGAGCATCAGGAGCACAGGCTGGGAGACAGGAGGGAATTAGGAGCTGAGCCAAGGTGTCTCTTGCAAGAACTGGGGCTGGGAGGAACCTTCTCCTCTGTTTGTTTGGTGAAATTGGAGATGCCTTGGGGTGATACACCTGGGGTTTTGTCACTGTGACTGCAGGAAACGGAGATTTCCAGCTCCCTCTGGCTCTGTCAGCTCTTCTGTCTCTCCTTTAGACAGAGGAGATAAAGCCAGGATGTCTTTATCAACTTTTTAACTGAATTAGATCAAGGACTAACATGATCTAAACTCTCCACTGTGCACAAGCATCAGCCTGCTCAAGGGTAAGTCCCTGTGACCACAAAGACAAAATTTAAAGCCTGAGATGAGTTTTTTGTTTTTTAACAAAGGAATATGATCCCATCCCATGAGGTGTTTTACTCAGTTAGTGCCACCTTCTGCTCTGACATCCATCCATTAACCCACCTAAACTGCAATTTGGTGTTGACTCCATGCAGAGGGTTCTGGTTACTCTAAAATTCTCTAAATCACAGAATTGCAGAATGCTTTGGGTTGGAAAGGACCTAAAAGATCATTTAATTCCCAACTCTGCCATGGGCAGGAACACCTTCACCTATCCCAGGCTGCTCATCTTTATGAATGCAGGGCACTGCTCAAGTAAGATTGAATTAATTACCTTTAAAGTGCTAATTCAGTACATGTTTCCCAAATTATTGGCTTAGTTTCCCCTCAATCCTGTTAGACACATTCTAAAGTAAATTTCAAGGTAATTCTTCATGAGTGCAACCTTGCAATTGTCTTTCAATACAGAGGTGATGTGATTTCAGATTCATGGAGTTACACCACCTTTGTCTTGTGAATATTCCTTGAAGTCTTGTCAGAGACAGATATTGGAAACCTGAGAGCAAAAATCCATCATAATTCACTTGCACTGTGAGAATTAAAATGTATCATGAAGTAAATTGAGCTGCTGGACAGGCTGGGAAGTTGAACAGCGCAGGCACTGGGGAATGATCTGCTCTTGCATGAAAGAGGCATTGAAATCCCACAAAAATGGATTATTGCACTCTGAATTCCCTAAAAAAGTTTGCTGTTGGAGCAGAGAAACCAAGAAAACCCAATCAAACCAAACCAGGATGAATTCTTGATGACTTCTGGGTAAATGACCACCATCAGGAAGGGAGGTGGTACAACCACTCCAGCAATGAAGTTCCAGAAAAAGGATCCCTCCCTTTGGATCCTTTTCCAAAATGCAGCCTTCCAGAAAAAGGAAAACAATTTTCTCTGGGACAAATGTTCACAATTTTTACCTTTTTGTTCAAATATTTCTTTAAATATTATTTTTAAATCCTTATGCTCTTACCCAGCAGCTGAAGAGAGGACCGAGTGCCTTCTCCGTGTGTTTTAGCACTGTGAGTTATACTGAAGAATATTAATATAGAAAAAATAATTTTCAATTGTAGGAAATACACTTTCATATAGAAGATCTGTTTCTTCTGTTGTTTTTTGTAAATTTCCTTTTACTTGGGACACACACATGTGATGGAGACATGACACTGAAACAAAAAGAGATCTGCAGGTTTGGCAGATAAGTGTTCAAACAGATTTTCTGCTGAGTGTAAAAAAGACTCAATTCAAAGTATAAAGCTTATTGGTCTTCTTTTTCACACTAGATCCATCAAAGAACCAGAATTAGGCGACTTTATCCCTTGTTTGTATTCCACAAAGCCCTTTCCTCTGCCTGAACTCCAGGCTTTGTCTCCGTGTGGTTTGTTCAGGGCTCCATTTCAGAGTTACAGACAGCCCCAGTCAGAGGCTCTGCTTTGATAACGAGGGGATTAATTAGTTCCCAGCTCCACAAATAAACCAGAAAACAAACCCTCTGAACTGCTGCCTCTGTAACCCCCCCACCAAAGATGATTAAAGAGGGAAAGAGGCAGCTCAGGGATGTTGTTAGTCCTGTGCTAAAGTGCCCCATTGATCTCCGTCTCTGGAATAAACGCCAAGGTTTAGTGGGTGTTAATCCTTGCAAAATGTGCAGCTTATTAATGATCCCCCCAGCAAAGGTGACCTCTGGAGCCAGGAATGATGCTCTGAGAGGAGCCTGGGTAGCTCCTCTGCTTCCTCTGCCCTGCTGCCACAGAAGAAACCAGCTCCTGGTTCTTGGGGTGGGAAATGCTCTGATCAATAACTGGAGGTTTATCCCTAATGGAACTGGGAGCTCTCTAACACCAGGACAGCCCCGACTGGAAATGATTGGACAAGGAAATTCAAAAAGTAAAAGCCAAAAGAAGTCTGAAGGGTTTTAGTGGAGTTATTTTTGCTGCAGCTGGTGGTGTTATTGGATGTGGTTTGTGTTTTGAAGCGCAATCACTGCTCAACAACCTTTGCTCTCCAGACAATCACAGTGACCTTAGTGAGACTTTCTAATGGCTTTGTGGCTAATCCTGCAGTGATCTTCTACTCATAAAATGTGGGGAGCCTCCTTATCTCTTTGTTTCTTGAAGGGTTTTGTGTGAGGTGTGGGTTTTTGCTTTTGCTTTTACGCCTGTGTTTCTGTTGCTATTTTTTTATTTAAATTTATTTTTTAAAGAAAAAAAAGCCATCTGAGAAAACACCAGCTGTGAGTTTCCAGATTTCCAGGATTGTGCTTGTACCTTGCTGGATGTGAAATATCTGATAAGTGGCTGACATTTTGCATTGATTTTCCTCAAGGGAGAGAAAACTTGGAGCGGAGAGCCTGGGAATTGCAGTGTCCTTCCATTATTCCCCTCCCAGTCGTGCTAAATGGTCACTGGATCAATGTCCACCATCTGTGCCCTGTGGAGGAGGAGACCACAGAGGCATCACTGCCTGCAAGTCCAGGGCACCAGATGTCACCTAATGGGTGTCAGCTGCCAGCAGCCACTCAGCTGTGAGAGGGAGGGCTCAGAATCCCAGGCTGGAAGAGAAAAATGCACAAACCCTCTCCTTTTACAGAAACTGGTGGAGCTACAGACCAATGAATCCTCTCAGGTCTTTTATCTGACACTTGGCAGGCTCTCCAGAGGGGACAGGAGGAGGGGGAACGGCCTCAGGCTGGGCCAGGGGAGGCTCAGGGTGGACACCAGCAGGAATTTCTCCATGGGAAGGGTGGTCAGACCTTGGAAGGGGCTGTCCAGGGAGGTTTGGAGTGCCCATCCCTGGAGGTGGCACTGGAGGTGGCACTCAGTGCTGGGGACAGGGTGGGGTTTGGTCACAGCTTGGACTCCATGACCTCAGAGGGCTTTTCCAAGCTCTGATTTTTGCACTCTGTATCTACACTTGACCAGGTAAGTGTCCAAGTATTATAGTTAATGGTAAAGGCATTAAGAATTAAAATCCATAAATGTTGCATCACAGGCACAGTTCTCACAGAGATGGATAAAAAGTGGATTAAAACCAGCAAATATGTTCAATTTTCTCTATGATTTCTGCATCCTATAAAGACTTGTGTCTCACTGCTCAGTGCATTTCAGCCCTGAAAGAAATGCTGGGTGTAAACATTAAAAAAATCTCTCTTGATCTAAAAGAAGGAAAGGGAAAATATGGATATTTCATCAGGAACTGTAGGGACATGACAAGGAAAGTGGCTTCAAACTGAGAGAGAGTGGGTTTAGATGGGATTTTGGGAGGAAATTGTTCCCCATGATGGTGATGAGGCCCTGGGATGGAATTCCCAGAGCAGCTGTGGCTGCCCCTGGATCCCTGGCAGTGCCCAAGGCCAGGTTGGACATTGGGGACAGCCTGGGACAGTGGGAGGTGTCCCTGCCATGGCAGGGCTGGCACTGGGGGGGATTTAAATCTCTCCCAACCCACACTAATCCGAGATTTTGTGATAATGGTTTTAGAAAATGATACAAAAACCCTTCAAGTGCTGCTGCTCCCTCCTGGTTCCTCTGGTTCCTTCATTTCCAGGCAGGTGTTAACAGCAGTGGGATCAGTCCCATGGCAGAGGGAATTTCACCTGCTCTTTTCCCAGCCAGGCTCCCCAGGGCTCCCCAGGATGATCTCTGAGCATCTCTGCCTTCATCACAACTTGCTCTAATTGAAAATACGAACAGTGCAGTGTCTGTGGTCCAACAGTGGCTGTACTATCTGCCCTTCTTTTAGGGAAACCAGTAGATAAAATCCAC
This sequence comes from Aegithalos caudatus, assembly GCA_013389925.1. Classification (NCBI taxonomy): domain Eukaryota; kingdom Metazoa; phylum Chordata; class Aves; order Passeriformes; family Aegithalidae; genus Aegithalos; species Aegithalos caudatus. The sequence goes on along the minus strand of WEIU01009276.1, from coordinate 216,474 downwards.
TTATTAAAAATGTATACACGGGAAGAGTGAGTGGAATTTTATAGATGTGGTTTTACTGCAGAAAATGTGGTTATTTGGGGCTCACAAAAGCTGTAAAGCTGCACCTAGGTTTTTACAGCACCAAGTGAGCTTAGATGAATTAAAACAACATTTTCCTGCACCCTTCTTTGGATTATGTCTGAGGACGTTTTTCATTCGGGTTATTATTTTATTTTATTATTTATTTATTTAAATTTCCAAGGGCAAACAGAGAATATTCCCCTTTCCAGCTGTAGATAGAATTAATGAGGAATATAATATTCAGACAGGGATCGTCTGTATGAAGTCACTTGCTGGATGCTTTGTACAGAAATACCCTCATGTTTTGACACACTGATTTCTTGTTCTCTGACAGGGCTATAATTTGCTCTAAGAATTGTTTCAGTCGTTTCCCAAATATTTTTCATGCTGCGTTGGGAAGAAATAATTGAATTTGGTAAAGTTATACCAACTTTCATTAGGCTGAAAAGGAGCTCTCTTTATGTAATCCCATCAACTCCCTCCTCAAAGATCAGCTTAATTAAAACCCCACTCTCTTAAAACAGACCATTGCTTATGATTGTAATGAAGTTGAAGGAAAACTAATGAAAATTAACTAACACAGGTTGGTTTTTGTATCTCACAGGGTGATTTTGTTTTGCTGTTGCCTTACAGGGCTGTAATAAGAGGGGCTGTAGCCAAGGCTCAGCTTAGTTTTGTGTTTTAATACCCAATGTATTTCAGGGGTGCATAAAAGGATAAACCTTGCAAAGGAGGCAGCTCAGGGAGAGGCAAAGCTCAGCTCAGGAAGGGTTTTATTTGCTCAGAATGTCCCCAAAATGTTGGGGAAACCTACAGGAGGTTTGCTCTGGCTGCTCCTTGTCCTGTGTGGAGATGTTTGCTGATATCAGTAGATGACAAACCTGACAAAGAGCAGCTTTACTGGAGTCAGGCACTTCCATATTTTTCCCAGAATCACAGGAGCATTAAGGCTGAAAAAACCTCTGAGGTCACCAAGCCCAACCTCTGCCCAAACACCACCATCCCCACTGAACCATATCACCAAGGGTATTATTAGAATGTTGTTTTTACACAGCTTTAGAACCCACTTTGAGTGAATATTTCAGAATCTGCTTTTCATATCCTCCTTAAAATGAGAATATTCTGTTTAGAGAGTATTTAACCCATTCTATGTAGCTCTTACCCAAGCAGCTCCCAGCAGTTTAACACCCCATCCCTCTTCCCATAACACAGCCATCATGTAAATCTTTCTAGGGAGAGTCCTCTCCGCTATCCAAACCTTTCTGCATCTTCCACCCATGCAAGGGATTTTATCAGGCTATTAAAAAACAAATTATGCAGGCTTTGTGCCACACAATCAAATCTCTGCTTGTTAAGCATTTAGTGCCAGTGATCAAACCTCCTAAATGTCAGTGAGGTCAGAGCCTGGTTGTGTTTCCTGCATAAAAGAAAAGCTTGGCTGAGGTGCATTTTCCTGTATGGAAATGGACTGGATGAAACAATTATGTGAAATATTCCCTTGGAAATTGTGCTGCTTCTTCCATCAATTTGCAGTTTCAACTGTTGGGCAAAAACGTGTGAGGAGAGGTTGGGTCTTGGTCCTGTCAGACCTTAATGGTTCTGTTAAACAAAGGACATTTTATAGGTTTTATTTTTCTTTAATTTATTCCTGATAAATCTAGATCTAAATCTAGACTTTTCCTTTTGGTTCCAGCATTGAGCACTGAAATCCAGAGTAATCCATGTCCTCAATTAATCTGCTTTCAGCCCATGCCACTGCTATTCTGAAAAGCTGGTCCCCACATTTCTGCCTGATTTAATTAAATTTTACATTTTGGGGAAGTCAACCTTGCACTTGGTCTATTAAAAAAAAAATAAAAATTGCAACTTCAACTTGAAATGTTGAAGAGGCTCTTGATGGTGTTTGGAGCACCCTGGGATAGTGGAAGATGTCCCTGCCCCTGTGGAGGGTTGGAACTGGGAGGGTCTTTAAGGTCCCCTCCAACCCAAACCATTCCATCACTGTGAAATGGCACAAGGAGTCATCAGCCACACTGAAATCCCAGAAACACTGATTTAACTTCTACCACTGCATTAATCCTGGATGAAATCTCCCAGATTCTCAGCCTTAACTGAGCCTATAACACTTTATTTGTAAAAACAAACAAAGAAAAAAATGAATAGTTCATTTTTATACCATTCCCAATCCTTAGAACATAAACAGGCATAATACACTCCCAGTACAATACACACTTCTGCAAGATTAGGCAGGAATGATTTACCAGATCCTTTTCCTCACAGAGATCTCCCTGTTATCTCCTGAACACCAGTGATTTCAACTTGCTTATGAAAGTTGTTCCACCAATTTCTCTCCTCTTGGGACATGAAGTGTAGCGGAAAAAACAAACATCTCAAATTAACTTCACAGTAGCTCATTTTAATTTTGTCTTGTGCTATGAGAGAGCTGATAACCTAAATCAGCCTGATTGTTATTTCAACCAGTAAACAGCATATTTTATCCTCTGTGTATCTCTGCTAATGGCTGGTGTTCAATCTTTAGGATCTGTGGATCCATCTAATTATTAATTTATTAATATCACCCTTGTTAAAACTACAGGAATGGTTTGGGTTGGAAAAAGCCTTAAAGTCCATCTTGTCCCACACCTTCCACTGTCCCAGGGTGCTCCAAGCCCAGTCCAGCCTGGCCTGGAACCCTTCCAGGGGTGGGGGTACCAAGTGGAGGAAGAACAAGAGGAGTCACTTTGTATCCCCTGTGTCAAAATCCCTCATTAAGAACACCCTGTAATTAACTCAGGGGAAATGATCACACAGGCTGTCACCAGGTACAACCCCTTAAACCCTTTATCTGCACTTGGTGATGTCTCAGACTGAAATTAGGTCATGTAAGAGTAGAATAATCTCAGGAAGGAGAGTTTTTATTGTGACTTTTCATCATCAAACCACCCTTTAATAAACACAGAGCCCAACAGAGTGGTTTGGGGTGTGGTGTGGGAAGGGCAAAGGAAAGCCAGAAGTTGAAGGAGAAGCAAAGAATTCCACATTTGTTGGTAAGAAAAGCCCTTGGAGGCCACAGATCCCAGCAGTGCCTCCCTCATCCAGCTCCCCGTGCTCTGCCCTGCCCCTGGAAGTCACTGGGGAAGGATTTTCTGGATTCCTTGCAGAGATTCATGTGCATAAAAGACAAACTGTCCATTATTTCTCCCAGTAATGGATTCACTCCTTTATCTCCAGTCATAAATGTCTGTAATTTGGGCCTGTGGTTGAAACCTCATTTGGAAAAAGGTCAATGTTGTGGAGGTGGTGACTGCCACCACAAAATGTGACTGTCCTGGATTCATCACCAGGGTTTTTATCTTCTTGATAAGTACAGGAGATTTTCCACAGATTTTGACCAAAGCACCTCATCCTTTCATTCCCTGAAAGGACAACATCTCTAGGCTGCTCAAACCTCCTCTTGCACTAGTAAAAAATTAGAATTAAATATTGAAAGTGGAATTAAATCCTTTGAGGGGGGCAGAAGTATGGTGTTTCTGCTGTTTTGTGTTGGTGAGAATAAAGACAAAGTTAAAACCCCTGTCTGACTGACAGTAATGGTGTGCTAGAGAGCAATTAGGATTGGTGGTACTGGTATGGAAGATTTTGGGTTATTCAGTCCAACCTGGAACATGAAGGGACAAGAGGCAGGAAATGTGTGGCTGTGTTATTTGCTGTGTTCATGGAATTAAATTCATTACCCACCACAGGTTTCTGAGGAATAAATCTGTTTAAACACCAGCCCTGTGCCCAGGTCAGCCACCAGCACCAGGCAGGAGTAAATCCTGGGAAATGCCTCACTGAGGATGGGAGATGGAGCCTTTTGTGAGTGCTGTGTGTGACAGCCCTGCAGCTGCAGCTGCAGCCACCTTGTTCCCCCAGTGCTTGCCATGAATTGGTTTTGTCACTCCCAATCCCACAGAGGAAAAAAAACAAAACCTAAAAATCCCAAATGTGTCTACTGAAAAGCTGTTGTTTGACATCCATTGGATGGATGGCTGGAGCTCCAAGCAGCTGAGGGGACTCTCAGGGATGTTTTTTGGTTTTTTTTCCCTTTTCCTGGGCTCCACATCTCTGGTTCTCACTGGGATCCTGTCCAGGGTAAAACACTCTGGAGCAGCCTCCTTTAGGTGCAGCTGAGGGGCAAATCCAGATGTGGGACCAAATCCAGACGTGGGGCCAAATCCAGGGGCAGCAGGGTCCTGCCAGGGCTGTTGGGTGATGCTGCCGGCCCAGGAGAACCCCTTGGCTCCCAGGGATCATCCCTTGGGATCACCCCACTGCTGGAGAGCTGCCAGCTCTGCCCCTTGCTGAATTCTTCTGACAACAAAACAGGAGCTGCCACAGGATCCCCCAGCACCCAGGGCTCCATCTTACCTTTATCACTGACAAATCTGGTGAATTCACAGGTTTCAAGGTCAAAATGCTGAATAAAAATCCGAATTCTGAGCCTCATGCACTGCCCAGCATTTTCCAATCTGGGAGCAGAGCCTGTTGGGATCACTGGTGAAGCTGTGGTCTTAGGGAGGTCAAGACTACTTGTGAAATGTTGATTAAAAAGTTGATTAGTTGGCTGATTAGGTGTGAGGTTTAGATGTGGATTATATTTAAGGATCAGCAGCAGTTAAGGGAAATTTATATCACGTCCTGAGCACCTCAGTCATAGCAGCTAATGATATTTTAGCCATAAAACCTTCCTTTCAGGTGATAGTCCTCACCATTAGAACAAAAGTGGAATCAAAGGATTTAAGACTCTTTCTTCTTGGTTTACAATCTTCAATTCTTTTTTCCCCTCTGGAAGCCTTAAAAAGAACTGCATGAAATATAAATTTTAGGAAAGGAAATCAAGCTCCAGTTTGAATCCCAGTGGAATTACTGAGAGCAATCCACAGGCTTTACCCGTGAATGCATCAAAACACCTTGATGTAAGTGTTATTTATCTTCACAACACACCCATGAAACAGGAATCTTCCAATTTTACAGGGAAAACCTGGTCCTTCCAGGGGAAAAACTCAGGATCTGGATCTTTAGGAGGCTTTTTTTTTCCTAAAATAACCAGGGCAAAGCATAACCAGGCAATGAAGCACCAACATTCAACCACCCATGGAACATTTTCCCGTGCTGGCTTGGCAGAGCCACAGTCACAAGGTGTAATTCACTGATTTCTGAGCCCACTGATTATTTCCTCCTCTAAAGACCAGGAGATGTTTAAAATACCCCAAAATATTGACCAGAACACAGAGTGAAAGGTAAAGGAAGTTACCAGCAAACAAAATCCTATTGTTTGATTTAGGTAAATCCAGTTTTCAGTCTCACAAAGCATCACTTGCCCCTCAGTAATGTCAAACTAGGTATCAGCACATCAAAATGTCTGTTGCCTCCTGGAATAACCATTTGCTGGTGAAAATTTGGAGGGCCCTGGTAGGCAAAAAACCCAGTTCAATTCTTTTATTGCAAATCTAAATTTCCCTTTTTAGTGTTGCAGGTTCCTATGACTTTGTCACTTGCAGCTGTGGGATGCACCAGGGGATAAATTCTTCTGCATTTGACATTATAAATGCCACCTAGACTTTTTTTTTTTACTATTATTTTATTTCTGCTATAGGTATTTTTCTACCTGCACAATTCCTGGCTTTAAATAGAATTACATGAACATTTTTGCAATAGCCCTTAATCCCCTCTATACCTTAAAGGAGATATTTGATCTTGAGAAGGATTTGTTTCTTGAGACAACTACAGCAGTATTTAATTATTTCTGTTTAAAATCAAGCAAACTTCATAGACAACATTTTTTAATGTTAACCTCAGTGGATTTGCTTTTAATAACATAAAAGAAGTGTGGCTAATGATAAGACTCTTAAATTCTTCTATTTTAATCCTTTTCTGACCTTCTTGTCTTTTGTAGTCTTTGGTAACTGCAGCCAAAAGAAAAAAGTTTCCTCTGTTTCTTCTTCTGTAATGCAGTAAAATCTGCAAATTACAGTGATTTTGATCCGTAATCTCCTGTTTCTGATTCTGTTCATGCTGGAAATATTGGAATGTTTGAAGACCCAGCCTGGTTTGTGTTGGATTACAGGCAAGGCTTTATGCAGACCACAGTTCACCCATCACTTCCCATGTGCAGTTATGGTTTAAAAATCCCCAAATTCATGGGACAACTTCAGGCATGAATTAGGCCTAAGAAAAGCTGATTTCTGCCCTCACAACTGAACACTCACCTTGGAAAAACAGGAATTCGTTGAGTGCTCTCAGGGAAATCCCAGCTCTGCTGGCACTGTAGGCAAAGTCTCTTGTGTGCAGATTTGAGTTAAAATTGTCTCTTTGTGGTGGGAAAAAAAAAAAAAATCATCACTTATTATTGGTTGTGGGATCACAATCACATGAAATGTTTTCAAAATCTTGCCCCCTGCCTTTTAAAAATAAGAAATAAATGCCAATGTACTGATCCCAGGCACCATGACTTGTTTAAGTACATGTGGGAACAAAGCCAACACAAAGTGATTTAGGATTGATTCACTATAACACTTTGCCTGTAAAAAAAAAAAAAAATAAAAAAAAAATTAATTAATTTTTAAGTCATTCCCAGTCATTAGAACATAAACAGGCATAATGCACTCCAAAAATCCAATTCTTGAGGACCTCAAAAGCAATTTCTTTCTCTCTGTTTACTCATTTTTATTCAGAAAACCTGCCAAAACAAAAAGTACTGAGAGACAGAAAAAATTTTCCAAAATATTCACTCAAAGACACCCAAAAAAAGTATTCAAAGACAGCAAAAAAAAATCAGCAGCATTGTATTTCAAACAAAAGCAGAAAACAAACCCAGGCTGCTGCTTCCACCCCTCGTTTGTTTTCCTTTGGCTCTTTAAACGCACCCTTTCCCAAGGGGAAAGAAAAATCCATATTGTCCAATTGTCTTTCCATTAAAACCTGCAACAAACTCCTCCAGCTTTATAGAGCAGGGAGCTCAGGGCAGGAATATTTGTGCAGGTATTGATCACTCCTGCAGGATGTGGAGCCTTTTCCACAGGCTGGGAATCTCCCATGGCTTTCCCAATCCAGCCAATTCTGCTCCCTGTGCAGGAGGAGATTGCTGCTTTTTGTCTGCATAATTGCTTTGAGGATTTAGGTGTAGATTTTAATCTCAGAAGGGTAATATATCTGGGAGAATCTCAGGAGAAGGAGGGGGGGAAAGTGTGGCTAATGGATACGCAGGGAGCATCACACCGGAGTTTTCTGTGGAACAAACAAGGAATGACATGGACCTGAGATTAGGATCTGGCAGTCCTGAAGTTTAGATGGAGAACCCTACAAAGAGCTCTTAATTCCACTGCCAGTGGTCAAAATCTGTCATGTAATAATCTCAATAATGCTGTAAGTATATTTATTTGAGGTTCTTTAAGCATTTTTGCATCCAAGTCCAGGTTTCACCTTTACTCCTTCCCTTCAAAATACGAAATTATTTCCCTTTTCTGCAACAGCAACTTTTTAATCACAGAGCCCCTATCTGGAGTTATAATTGCATTGTTTTTATTGTAATTTTTTAGCATTTCCTTAGATTTAGCCATGGTCTGGTGGTGTAGTGGAAGGTGTCTGTGCCCAAGGCAGGGAGCTGGGATAAGATGGGCTTTAAGTTCCTTGCAACCCTTCATATGAATCTGTGAAATAACAATGCTAGAATAGATTCCTTAAAATGATCATTGTGACTCCTCAGAAACAGGATATCCACCCTCCCCACATCTGCAGTTAAAAGTTTAAAAACTTCAAAGTCACCAGAAGGATTTGTGAGCCTGCACCTGAATTTTCACTTTCAGGCCAGATTTTTTTTTTTCTTCTTTGCCCTTACAATCATTCTGCAGAAACAAGAAAACTCCACTGCTTTTCTTGGCATGATTATTATGATCTATTCTCTAAATACCTTGTCTTTTCCATTGATTATCAATGGAATCCATGGCTAATTCACTCCTAATGCCCTGCCTGGGATGAGGTGAAATCCCCTGGGGACAATCAAGGTTGTGGTTCTTGACTGCAATGGAGCATAATTTATATTTTTCCCCCTCTAAACATTTGTACATGTAGGGAGTTGTTATTTCAGCTGGAATTTCAGCCCTAGCTTTGGAATTAGTCATGGATGACGCTGCTTTCCTCATATTTTGGTGTCTTCTCTATTGCATTATTTGGGTTGAAGCCTCTCTGTATCCATACCTATAATAAAAATACCATTAATATGGTTAAAGCAGAGAATACAGAAGGACTTGAGGCCCTTTTTGGCAACTTTCAGTGTTCCCCACAAGGCCACCAAATATTCCACCTCTGGGGCCATGCTCCACCTTTAGGGATCCACCAACAACATCACCAATATCCTGGAATCCCAGAACGCTTTGGGTTGGAAAGGATATTAGAGATGACCTAATATAAAGGATATTAAACATCTAATACCATGGGCAGGGACACCTTCCACTGTTCCAGGCTGCTCCAAGCCCATCCAGCCTGGCCTTGGACACTCCCAGGGCCCCAGGGACATCCACAGCTTCTCTGGGAGTTCCATTCCAGACCCTCACCACCCTCACAGGGGAGAATTCCTTGGATATACCAAACCTCTTTTGGTTTGAACCCATTCCCCCTGGTCCTGCCACCCCAGTTCCTGCTGCAGAGCTCCTCCTTGGCTTCCCTGTGGCACCTGCAGACACTGTGAGGTTTCCATGAGGTTTCCATGAGGTTTCCACGAGGTCTCCACAGACCCTTCCCTTCCCCAGGCTGAGCATCCCCAGTTCCCTCAGCCTTTCTCCCTAGGGAAGTTGCTCCAGTGTTGCAATAGGACATGAAATAAAGATGCTTGACTCCAGTCAGCAGGTAGAAGACAATCAGAAGGCTTTATTTACAATTCATTCAGCCTTTTTATAACATGCTGTGCTTTTAGGATCATTATTGGTTCACAGAACTGACACCTTTATTGGTTAAATAACAGAAATAGCAAACAACACCTGGGAGAGAGGTTGTTATGGGAAAGGAAATATTGTTTATATAAAGTTGTTTGGGAAAAGGAAAACTGTTGTAAATTTTCCCTTGGGAAGAGCTAGCAATTCTCAGGCCCAGAAATATCAGGCCCACCCTCCATTCCCCCTGGATTTTGGGCTGTGTTTGGTCCTGTGCCACCTTCCCCCATGGTGTCACCTTGCACCCAAAACTGGGATCCCAATAAAGAACCCCAGATCTTCTGCAGCCCATAACGTTAACGAGCCTGAAGAAATCTGACAAAATACTTTGGGTTTTTTGTAAGGAACACTGAGGCTTGCACCTAAAACTGGGAACCCAATAAAGAACCCCAGATCTTCTGCAGCCCATAACGTTAACGAGCCTGAAGAAATCTGACAAAATACTTTGGGTGTTTTGTAAGGAACACTGAGGCTTTTTCTTCCCCCCAATTGTTGCTGGTGAAGTCAGAGCCTGTTTGAAGATGTGAAAGTTTCTTTTTGAGGCAGAAATCTCCTCCTTGTTCTTTCCCTCTCGCTGTGTTGACACGTTCTCATCAGCTACATCGTGTTACCCCTTCTGCATTAAAGCCTCATCACAGCCTTGGAGTTTGCAGTTACCAGCTACAAAACAGAAAAATTTCTCCCTGTGAGACCAGAGCATTCCTCAAGCAATTTTTCCACCTTTATGCAGGGTTTTGTTTCATCAGGGTTGAATTTTTCTTTTTTTTCCTGTGTTGTTTCTTACCATCTGCTTGGCAATTAAGCTGTTTAAGAGCACCCACATCAAAGAAGGGCTCTGGTTCTTTACAAATAGACCTCTCTGCTGCACTGCAGAAGTGACAGGAATAATCCACCCACTTCCATAGTTTATAATGATGAAATAAGTACTTTTTCCTGGTTATTTTTTTTATTGACTTA